>JASDQU010439920.1:90265-109305 GCA_032191745.1 Picea mariana | reverse complement strand
AGTCCGCAAGGGAGATTGGTGGGGTATTTCCAAAAATTTGTTTTGTTTCTCTAGTAGATTTGATGAAATTGTATTAATCAACGTTTGTTGTATATTTTCAGCATAATGGATGAGGGAAGAATCCTTATTATTATATATTTTTTTAGGTTGAAAGGATGAGTGCAAAAAGAAAATTTTGATATATTTTTATTTTTTTAAGTTATTTCATTTTTGTTTTTAATTTATTTGCATGTTAAGAATTTCTAATGCTCCTAATGCAAATGAAATTTTATTTATGTGGTTTGTTTGTCTTTCTTTTTATTGAATTTGAAAACTAAAATTTATTCCTAATCTAAAAAAAAAAAAAATTAAAACAAAGTAAAATACTCATTTTTTTTTTAGCAAATGAAGATTGACATGCAACAATTGAAGCATTTTTAGATCATTAGTCTCCCTAAAAATGTTAGATACATCGCACTCCTACTTTCTGATCCTTGAGATCACATGAAGCGCGGAGGAGAGCATACTTATTGAAAGCAAAAAATTAAAATTGATGTGTTTTATTCCTTTGAACCTACCTACCCTACTTCTAATTGGAAGTTAGAAAGTAGTTACGTGTAATCAAACTTTTAGTGTAGCCATAAGTGCAACAATAATAAGAATATGTTCACTATGAATTTTTCAATTGACCATCGAAAGTATATATAACTATGTGAAATTAACTGTTGAGACTGTAATTTAACAAAACAAAAATAAAAACTAAATGGATCTAACCTGGTGCCTACTTGAAACCATCATTCGACACTACTTTCATAGGCATAGTTTTCACTCCTCAGATCGTGTCGCAACTCCTCATTATCCTCCTCGATCTCCTGCTCGCATAATTGTTCGTCATCAGATGTGCAGAGTTCTTTGTATGTTGTTTTGTCGTTTGTTGTTGGAGGAGTAATTAAGTTTTTGGCTGCTGTCAAGATCTCATCTTCCAGAGAAGAGGAGATCCCAACTTTTTCTAGGATCTGAGTGAGCTGTTCCAAGCTTAAACTCATTGTTAAACCATATCGAAAATGGAGATTGATTAATCATCAAAGATTTAAAACTAAGAAATTAAAACTATTTGTAAAAATAAAACACACCAAACTTGAATTCCTTGTGTTACTGAGACCCTGTTGTCACCAGGTTATCTGTTCGCATAGTTAGCTCATTGAAAAATCATTTTAATGAAAATCAAACCAAATACTAGAAAAAAAAACAAAAATGAAAAACTAGTACGAAACAAGTGCAAAACAAGTGCGAAATGAGTACAAAACCAAAGATGAACAAAATCAAAAGCAAACTAGTATGGAAATAGAAACTAATTCAAAATCCAAACTTTACACTAAAAATATAAATGCAAAAGTGATAAACTAGGTAAAAACAAACTCAAAAGAAACACTTGCATGAAATAAAATCAATTACACAAAACTGAAAAATAAAATCTAACTCTAACCCTTTTAACACCTCCCCAGTAATGGCGCCGAAATGTCGAGCGAATTATATGATAGTAATTGTGACATAAATTATCAATCCGGAGCTGTAATCTTATGAGATGTATGCAAAGTATATGCAGGGTAAGAGGATTTCTAATCTATGCTAATGATTGAAAAGAAACATGTTAAACTATTGTCTCTAAATCTAAATCTAAGAAAGCACAAAATATGCAACTAATCTATGAAAGGAAACTATCATAATGCTACATAAACTTGAGACTAAAACTGAATCTACGAAATCAAATGAGACATAATCTAAATATGAAATAAAAAACTTAATCTAACTACAAAAGCATGGAATCTAGAATTAATCTATGAAAACATGAAAGTGCATAAATTAAATCTAATGAAATCATTTTAAAAATATCTACAACAACACACGACAAAAAGGTAAACGACAAACCACTATGAGAAAGTAAAATATTGCATTAAAACAATCCAATACATGACAAATAATGAAAATCACTATCTCAAAACTACCAGACTATGAATCAAAGCTCAATCACTTTATTCTTCTATTCTCTATTCTAAAGAGAGGCCTCTTCCCAAATGAGGAGAGAACCCGCTTATTTATACATGAATAAAGATAACAAACTCATAATTACAGATCCACTTTTTTCTCAACCTATCCCTTCAAATCCTCCACAAATATCTTAGATAAGATATTCTATCCATGATCTTCTTCTTGAAGTTAGCTTGAATGATTATCTCCAAATCAAAGCTTGAAGATGAAATTCGAATTTGAAGCTAGGTGGTGATTTTTGACTTTGTGAAAATCTTCAAATATGTCTGTAGTCATCACAAAACTCATCCAACTTTGAGATATAATGAAAATATGTTAATTTTCTAATATTTAGTCACAAATTCTCTTAAAAATACTCAAAATAAATAATTTGGAAAATGGAAATGTAAACCCATATGTTTTTATGAAAGTGATGATAATTATGGTTTTATGAAAGAATGAAATGGAAATAAAGGCGATAAATGGTATATGAAATATGAATAAAGTGTCATATTTTTGCGACCCAACATTCCCCCCAACTGAACTTGTTGCATGTCCTCATGCAACTTTACATGAATTCTCTTTAGGCTTTTGGCATCTTAGTTGTGGCTTTACATGATGATGATGTGTAATAATAAATCATTTCATGATGAGAAACATGAGTGGCAACTAATATTTCTTATGGTTGGTTCTTGTGTGACAACCATCAATATGACAAATGTTGGTTCTTGTGTTAACAACATTTGTTCGTTTTACTTATTTTCTGGTTGCAAGTCATAATATTAGAAACATGCATATACTGGAAATGATAAGTCATCAATGTACTTAGAAAGCCCTTTTTTTTTCATATTTGAATCATGCCAATATATATAGCAATATGTTTTGAATCAAAATGCAACGAGGCATAGTTTGGGAAAAACATGTTGGTAAATGGAAAATGAGATGATGAATATGTAAATAGAATTATGAAATGAATATCCCCCCCCCCAACTGAAGATGTGGCATGTGTAGGAAAAGGAGAAGACTAAGGTAAGGAAATTTTCCAAATTTATCTATTTTTAGCACTTAAGGAATTGCATGCTTAAAGATTAGAAAAGAACATACCTCCACTTACCCAAAAAATTGATGAGCTATACAATAGGAATATGGCCGATGCGGCTGCTGGAGCATGGAAGATGTCATTGTTGTATGATCATGTGAAAGGTGAGTGTTACTATAGATGCGACTGTTAGAACTACTGGATCAAAGAATATGAAGTGGAGGAATCTGAACCGCTACTGGTGAATCATGGGAAAGAGGAACTATGGAAGTGGAACTGTGGTACTCTCATATGGCTGGAAAAATACTGCTGCAAGTGCTGATGGAGTCATGGAAAAGTGTATAGTCTTCACCCGCTACTAAATCCGATGGTACAATTCTAGTCATGCAAATGAATGTGTCGATGTCGAGCATGAAGAGATGTCATTGGATTACCGACCATTGATGAATGTCATTAATCAATGCGAGGTAAAATCACCATTGATGTCAATGAGTGCCAAGGTACCCGAGTACATCCTGCAAAGTGAGAATGAATGAGATGATGTCGAGCCACTTGCAAGATCCAACGATCAAGGGACATTGATGTATTCCCATGATTGTCAGCGAGAGAAATTGCCATTAAGGCATGAAAGCCTCTAGGTACTCAAATGGACTCTATTCTATATCCCAGATAAGGTGCTGAGGTCGATGGGGCAAGACTTGTTGAAAGGTGGGCCTTAAGGAATCCCACATCAGTCAATGCGAGTTTGTAAAAATGATTGGTAGGACTATAGATGAAAAGGCCTTGGTAGCAATAGTGTGTAGGAAAAAGAAAGCAGGGTAATGTAGTTGTCAAAAAAGGAACTGAATGGTTTTATTTGCAAGGCAGAAGGAATGAAAAAAAAGGAAAGAGATGTATGCGAATCAGAAATATAGGCACACGCTAAGTCATGAAGGATAAGGCGATGAAATAGCGGACTCCAACATGGATGACAAATAAACTTGGAAGGAGAAATGCGGGTATTCATAATGCAAATGGGTTTATGAATGGTTTCTTATGTAACTGCAAACATCATGAGATGTATGAAGATCAACTCCTTCAAAGTGTCCAACAAGGCATGTTTCATGGAAAGAGTTTGTGATTCTTGAAAATCACTTCGTCATGAGATGCGATCATCTTCATTCCTACAATCGAACTTAGTACTAATCCCACAATTAAACTTGTGAGACCATCGTAAAACAAAAATGCAAGATTAAGTGTGAATGTGACAAATTAAAGGGATTAAAAAAAAATGTGTTTTACCTTGTGTCGTTGCACGCTTATTCCATTGTTGATTGCTGCATGAAGCGACTTTAAGAAACCAAGTTTGCTCAATTATTTTATTGTTTTCAGGATTTATGAAATATCCATTTGCAATTTATTTGTCTTTGTTTGGTTTTATTATTATAATTTATTTTAAGTTGTTATTATTATTATTATTATTATTATTATTTTTTTTTGTTTGTTTGTTTATTAGAATGGTTTTGTGATAAAACAAAAAATGAAATTTTATATTATTATTGTAACAAGAAAACCATATTGCGCAATCAAACCTTCATATACCTGCACCATCAGGTTTCCATGAATGTTGTCATTAGATAGGAGAATTTCGTGACCAAGATCGTGATCTAGAGATTTAATTTAGAGATCGTGATTCAGGGTTTTGCATCATAGTCCATATCGATCAATGCATGGGATCGATGAATGGCATGTTGGCCCCGCAGGGTCTGCCATCTATCACCTTCACATCTATCACCTATTTTAATATTTGCAGCTCAATCTTGCATGTAGTCTTATGAAATATTAGGTTGAGCAATAGAAGGGTCTGGAGAAATTAGTCTTTCCTTAAACTTTCTAAATGTCCCATCAAGTTTACTATAAGACTCATCTGAAATGAAATATTTTTCCACCAATGAAGTGTCTTCTAACCAATCTCCAACTGTCATTGACGATGGGTCCATATCTACAATATGTATGCGATACCCATCACGTGGAGAGTAAAGCCCAAGAGGCTGTGATTCCTCATTCATGTCACAGACCTTCTTATCATCAAAGAGTTGAAGAAACATGGAGTCAACTGATGCCCCACAATTCTTCCAGAGCCTCTCTTTCTTTTACTCAACTTTAGAGATTCTAGTATCGAATAGAGTGAGGGTCTATCCATTTCAACATTTATATATACTACAGATTTAAAAATAAAATTCATTTCATCTTCCCACCATTTAAGAGATGATAACTTCCCCTTGCCAGTGCGTGCGATAATCATGAGATCAGAGAGGATCCCGGAAATAATAATTCGGAACTTACCTGCCTGTCTATTTTCGCTGTGTTGGTTAACAGTAGTCACATGTTTTGAGACTTTACAATTTGTAGCGGAGACAGTATGTGGGCGAGCTAGCATGGCACGCCCTAGTAGAGTTGTTAAGCGATTGAAAGAGATTTCAAAGAATCTAGTCACTTTGGTCGTCATCCTTCGCCAGATCTATACATCTACGCCTCTTTACTTATAGTTTCCTCTTGCGATCCTTGGCAAAGAGGGGAGATCCAAACATACAGGGGTTCCATCATGGGAATACGTGTTAGCCTCATAAGTCGCGAGCTTCCCCTTTTCTCACAGGAACAAGAAACACTGTCATTATGTTTCTGCAATGTAGCTCTCACATGGATCTACAGATCAGTGACCGAATACTTCTCTCTCTAGTATTGTCAATGGAAATTTCGATTGTCAATGGATATCGTCTCTCCTCATGTGTTTGCTATATCAAAATATGCCACAAGTCTGATCGCAAAGAGTTTACTGTAGTGTTTTACAAGACAACCATTACCCAGGAAGAGCCTCCTCGAGACATAATTCCAGTCATTCGCATTGCAGTCAAAGGGATGTAGCATAGAAGAAACCCAGCATGTATTGTAAAGTAATAAACTCCTTGTTCATCTTGTTCAAAGTTTCTCTAAAGACTTCCCATGTCAACTTCTCTACAATTATTGGAAGGGTCACGGTTCTATATCCTACAGGATGAGGGTTTGAAGAGCTAGCAGAGGCAGTGGCACAGGACTAGGAAGGCATAGCATGCATACAAGCAAGTCTGACTTCATCGACATGCAAGGATAATTTTGCTTCATATTATACAAGTAGAGCGAACATCTACCTCCAAAAGTCAAGAAGGATTGTAATTTCTAGAGGAATTGATCATTCATGCAAGATATCATTCTTGGGAAAGAATGAAGTTTCAAAACTCAGGAGTGTAGGGGCAAGGGCCGTATTGACAGTGGGTCCTTCATCTTCCGGGCCAATGAAGGAAATGCATAGTCGTCACATAGTGGATCCATTGGCTCCAGAGTTTTTGCCTCTTCCACCAGAAGTTCAAGAATATAACCTTTGATCATATGCATTGTTGATATGACAGTAGTGGCGAAGACATTGTGAGGATGATCTGAGTAGCAGGGGATCCACCCACTATTTTGAACTACAATAATCTTTATTATTTTATTTATTATCTTTATTTTTGTAAAGATTTTGTTCTTATTTGCATTCCTAAAAAATAAAAATAAAATTAGAAAACTAATTTAAGATAAAGAAACAATATTTTTAGTTGTTGTTTTAATTTTGTATTATTCCTAGATTTAAAAGAATTTTAAACAATTAAAGAAATTTGTTTTTTAGCAAATGGGGATTCAAATGCAAAAATTGAAGCATTTTTAGATCATTAGTCTTCCTGAAAACGTTAGAGACATCCTACTTTCTGATCCTCGAGATCGCACGAAGTGCGGAGGAGAGCATACTTATTGAAAACTAACCTACCTACTCTACTCTACTCTAATTGGAATTTAGAAAGCAGTTACATGTAATCAAACTTCCAGTTTAGACATAAGTGCAATAGTAATAAGAATATGTTCACTGTGAATTTCACGAATGACAATCGAAAGTATATATAACTATGCAAAATTAACTGTTGAGACTGTAATTTAACAAAACAAAAATAAAAAGTAAATGGATCTAACTTGGTACCTTCTTGAAACCATCATTCGATACTACTTTCGTAGGCATAGTTTTCACCCCTCAGATCGCGTCGCAATTCCTTGTTATCCTCCTTGATCTCCTACTCACATAATTGTTCGTCATCAGATGTGAAGAGTGCTTTGTATGTTGATTCATCATTTGCCTCTAGGGGAGTAATTAAGTTTTCGGCTGCTGCCAAGATCTCCTCTTCCCAAGAAGAAGGGATCCCAACTTTTGCTAGGATCTGAGTGAGCTGATCTAGACTTATGCTCATTGAAAAATCATTTTAATGAAAATCAAACCAAATACTAGAAAAAAATGAAAATGAAAAACTAGTATGAAACAAGTGCAAAACAAGTGCGAAATGAGTACAAAACCAAAGATGAACAAAATCAAAAGCAAACTAGTATGAAAGCAGAAACTAATTCACAATCCAAACTAAGAAATTAAAACAATTTGTAAAAATAAAACACACCAAACTTGAAATCCTTGCGTTACTGAGACCCTGTTGTCACCAGGTTATCCGTTCACACAGTTAGCTCATTGAAAATAAAAAAACTAAATTTGTATAAATAAAAACACTCTTTTTCATAAAATAAAATCAATTACACACAACTGAAAAATAAAATCTAACTCTAACCCTTTTAACACCTCCCCAACAATGCCGCCAAAATGTCAAGTGAATTATATGATAGTAATTGCGACATAAATTATCAATCTGGAGTCGTAATCTTATGAGATGTATGCAAAGTATATGTAGGGTAAGAGGATTTCTAATATATGCTAATGATTGAAAAGAAACATGTTAAACTACGGTCATTGAATCTAAATCTAAGAAAGCATAAAATATGCAACTAATCTATGAAAGGAAACTATCCTAATGCTACATAAACTTGAGACTAAAACTAAATATATGAAATCAAATGAGACATCATATAACTATGAAAGCAAAAACTTAGTCTAACTACGAAAGCATGAAATCTAGAATTAATCTATGAAAACATGAAAGTGTGTAAATTAAATCTAATGAAAGCATTTTAAAAACATCTACAACAACACACGACAAAAAGGTAAACGACAAACCACTATGAGAAAGTAAAGTCTTGCATTAAAACAATCCAATACATGACAAATAATGAAAATCACTATCTCAAAACTACAAGACTATGAATCAAATCCCAATCACTCTATTCTTATTTTCTCTATTCTAGAGAGAGGACTCCTCCCAAATGAGGAGAGAACCCGCTTATTTATACATGAATAAAGATAACAAACTCATAATTATAGATCCACTTTTCTCTCAACCTATCCCTTCAAATCCTCCATAAATATCTTAGATAAGATATTCTATCCATGATCTTCTCCTTGAAGTTAGATTGAATGATTATCTCCAAATCAAAGCTTGAAGATGAAATTCGAATTTGAAGCTAGGTGGTGATTTTTGACTTTGTGAAAATCTTCAAATATGCCTGTAGTCATCACAAAAATCATCCAACTTTGAGATATAATGAAAATATGTTAATTTTCTAATATTTAGTCACAAATTCTCTTAAAATACTCAAAATAAATAATTTGGAAAATGGAAATGTAAACCCATATGTTTTTATGAAAGTGATGATAATTATGGTTTTATGGAAGAATGAAATGGAAATAAAGGCGATAAATGGTATATGAAAGATGAACAAAGTGTTGTATTTTTGCTACCCAATAAGCAGTTTGGTGTTTTCCTCCAGTTATATATCAAGATAATGAAGTTTTTGCAGCATATTTGGACACCTGGTATAAGTTTTGAGGTGTTAAAGCTTTGGAAAATGTGAAACAGACCGCTACAGGAGAGTTTGCAACGTCTGGAATCATTGGCATTGTGAACTAGATGGTTCAAGAAAATTGCATCACTGTGCTATGAACTCAGATTTTGGAGATTTTGTAGTGAAAAGAGAGCTTCCAGTTGTCAAAATAGAATTGTGCCAGCACTCTGAGGGTTAGTTTCTCTTTGGGAGGCCACCTGTCTCAAGAATATGCACCCTTATGGACACATCATCAACTATTAAAGAATGTTGCATACATTGGCAACATCTTCCTTTAACTTAGTCGTTTATTTCTTTTCTATTGTACACCTGTTTCCATGCTTCCCTTAGGTATGGGGATCCTATGAGGAAGTTGGGGGGTGAATTGTAAAGTTGGAATTGATTGTTTTGACTTATATAAAGGGCATTGTAAGACTTAGGAGGGGTTCAAATGGTGTGACAAAAAACTCCTATTTTGATATTGTCTTTGTAAACAAAGTTGTTTTCCTAATGTATGGACTAGATCCAAGATACTTTTAGTGGTGGAAATAAGTCTTTCTTATTTTATCATCTTTTTCTATCTTGCTTTTATATTAGTCTATGTTGAATGATTCATCTGGATGATTGTTTCGTTATTGCAATAAAGGATCTATTGTGATATTGTATGCAAGTGTATCAAAGTATTTTCTCTATGATTGTAAGAGGTTCTTATTTCAGAGAGTTTTCTTCATATGTGTGTTAGTGTTACATGATGTAAATGATATACATATTTCATCTTCCTTGTTAAGTCTTCCATCTATCAATTTATCTCTTAAAACCTTATTTGAATCTATTCAAGGCCTTGTTTGCTAGTGTATATTGCATGGATTTATATGTGTTTGACATCTCTGACTGCATTTTTCATCCATTTTCCACCTTTTATAAAAATTTATCTTTTACATTCTGATGGGTATTAGGCTTACACCTACAACATTCTAGGTGTGATTTCTAGTGCTAACACCTGCCTTTTTCTTTCCTTCCTCAGCAAGATTTTATGGGTCCAATTCCCAATTCCATGGGTCAAGCCAAGAAATTTCCAGATGGGTACTCTACCCATCTCCTCATTGACTCTTAAGGAATACTTCCCAACTACCATCTTGAATGGTAATTAAATTATCTGGGTCTGAAAAATTTAAATCCAGTAGAGTACTGGTATGGTAGGGGTCATATCAACCATTACTAGTTCCCCTCACCATCTCTCTAATGCATCATGATATACCTTGGCAAACCCCTTCAACAATTATGCAACACTTTCCATTCTATTTTGTAATAGAAATATATACATTACATTTTATAACAAAAGGTTCATCAATTCCAACATCCACATATATTTAGTCTGCCCATAGTCTTTTAGAAGGTTATAGTTATATTTACAAGATGGGGGAAATAGGGGTATTACACCCTGCAGCAAAAGAAGGAGCTTGAAGATAGAATGGAAGAAATTTTGAAGACCCAAGAGAGCGTAGAAGAAAGGGAAACAAAATCCCAATAGGAGAAGGATGACGTGAATTCTATGGTACAGAAAACCCGGGCTGCTATCCAATAGTTAAACAAGTGAGTACTCAAAGTCCCCTTAGTCATCGAGGCCACCATGGAGGAACAATTGTTGAAAATTAGGGATGTTATGAAGAGATTCTGAGAGCAATTTTAGGATATCCAATGATAGAACACACTAGGCACACCACCTGAGGTGCATGAGGGTAGACTGTGGACAACAACAATAGCAATTGCCAGGATTAAGAAATTTGAAGATGAATGTGCACACATTTGCTAGGAAAGTGCCAAATTCTAGGAAGAACTCATGGGGGACCCATAAATGCAGGCTGTATAGGACAGAATACGAGCAGTGCAAGAGAAGGAAAATGAGGCAACATTAAAGGAAACAACATTGCCACCAGTTGAGTGAATGATGACCATTTTTGTGAAATGACAAGTATATGTTGAAGTAGAGCGACTGAGAGACCAACATAAGGTTATTTAACAAAGACTTGGACCTAGGCAGGAGGAAGCGATCAATATTATTGGAGACATGGCCACTGTACAGGAGAAGGTCAAGTAGGTCGTGGATGATATAGAAAATAAATTGCATTGTTTGACCAAGAAGGCCATCGAGGAGATCACCACCAAAGAGGCCACCATTGTCATAGAGGTGGAAACAATTAAGGCTATGGAGCAATAATTCATTGTAGCATGGAAGAACAGGAATAGGCCTAAGTTGCTCGGGACAAGCCACATGTGAGCGTTGGGGGCATGTTGGATAGGAAACTTTTGAATATAAAAGCCTAAGTAGGAAGGAAGCATGCAGAAGGAAGGAATCACATAGAAGGAAGGATCCACGTAGAATATAGAAAGGGCACAAAAGGGCATGAAGGATGGAGAAAACGAAAATATAAAAGGATAAAGCAAGCAAGCGAGAAAAGGAAGTGCAAATGATTATAGTGTGAATTTCCAGAAATAGAAGGACAACAATTTTTTTTTATAAAGAACAAGAAGTAGAGGAAGGAAAATAGACATTTAATTGAAGACAACTATGCCATGCATTGTAATGGGCTATTTTGGGATAGATAATAATAGAACTTGAAGCCCTGTATTTGGGGTATAAATATGTAACGATATTAGGAGAGAGAGAGAGGGAGAGATGTGTGCGTATGTGAGTATGAGAGTGTGCGAATGGAAGAGAATTGAGGTTATGGAAATATCATGAATGTAATATTCAGTTAGTAAGAAAGAAGATAAATAAAGGAATTTAGAGAGGATATTGTGTCTTGTGTTATTACTTGTCTTTATGCATTCATGAATGATGATATACTTCGAAGAATGGATTTATTCTATAGATTGGTTATAATGTGATGTTCATGTATGCTTGTGATAGTTTATGTAATAATCAAGACCATACATGAGTTAATTTTAGGAAGAATGATTCACATGTCAACCTCTCTTTCCCTTACTGCTAGAGAAACCTGGTTCTTGCATCCCCAATAGATACCTCAGGAGACACTTCATATGCACAAGAACATGATGCTGAAAGGGATGGTGTCTTTATTCAGGTGCATATCGATGGCAAGCCACCTATTCCAACTTGATCAAAACAGTCTTCTGGAAATTTACTATTTTAACAGTTTTTTGTTTCCTAAACTTCTGGGGCCATTTTGAGGGCCTAAATGAAGTTTTTTTCAAGATAGATCACCTCAATAATAGATAAAGTCTCTGATTAAGCCACCAAAATTAATATCCTCGATGATACCTTTCCAATGAGCTATCATGCACCCAAAACGAAGTTCGTATGACAAAGTTATTCCCCTAGGAAGCTGATACACCTAACTACACAAAACGTGGTCCACAAAAATGTTGGCTTTTCATCTTTTGGGGTTAGGGTTTTGGATTTTCTTTATATTAAAAATTCCTTTAGAGACTCATTGTAATCATCTTGTTGTGAATGAGCGTAGCCATCACATATATTCTCAGAGATAAGATGCCACCATTCTAGCAATTCTTTCACTCTGTATTTCTACAGTTTTGTACATTTTGCTCATTAATAGAAATTGTGTATTATTGTATATCTATGCCTCTTGTTATATATCCAATATTTATTTGTTATATTATTGTCTCTCTTGCAATATATTTGTATATTTCTGTGTTATATCTCTTCTCTCATTTCATGCCGAAAATAATTTGGATCAGTGGTATCAGAGCAGGTTGTTGTTGATCATTTTTTTTAGTGCATGCCCCAACAAGGTTTGAGTATAGCAAGTTGGATCTCGATATTGTCTCTCTTGAGGAAAATCTCTCTGACACAAAACCCTCCATGATGGAAGAAAATAAAAATGACAGAGCAAACGATTCTAATAATATGTTGCTTGAGAAAGCTCTCATACGATATAGGGAAAAAATGATGGATAACTTTTCTCACATCCTTCAACGTCTGTCGATAAAAACAGGTGCATCTTCATCAAGCGACCACATTGGAGGAACCTAACCTTTCAAGGTACAATTTAATTTTGATATTCCATTATTTGAAGGATAAATAGATGCGGATGCCCTAAAAAAATGGTTAAATCTGTTAGAAGGTTATTTCTTTGTTCATAATTTCTCTCATAGGGAAAAGATCACCTTCGCACTCCTTAAGGATCTCCCCCATGTCAAACATTGGTGGGAAACTTACTGGGAGAACATTTCCACAGAGGAGTCTCGAATATATGGGGCCAAGCCCACTTGAAATTTTTTTGTGGATGCGGTCAAGGAACAATATTACTATGTTGGTAACTATGATGACCAATACATGAGATGAACCACGCTGCATCAAGAGAGGGGCCAAGGAGTGCCAGAGTTCACCAATACCTTCCATACATTGCGCACCAAGATGGGTATCAAATATTCTGAGAGGAATTTGTTTATGAAATACCCTAGGGCTCTACACAGGTAGATCCAAACCGAAATGGAATTTCTGGACATCTCATCGCTAGGAGCTACTTATTTATATGCTGTCAAAATCGAGCAAAAATTTAAGCACCAAAACAAACGGGAGTTCGGGTCTGCAAATTAGGAACCACCAAAGTATGATAAAGATGACCCTAACAAACAACCTCCCAAAAATTAGTCTAAGCCACATGAAAAGAAGGGTAAGGGAAAGACGAAGAATGACAATGGAAAGTGGTGCGACTTCCATAAAATCCCCTGGAACAATACCAATGAATGTCACTCAAAACAGTCATTGGTGGCCGAGATAAAAAAAAAAAGAGACCAACCCATATTCAAAATCTAATTCAGAAAATAATGGAAGAAGACATATCATCGATGCAGACCCCACTACTACTGTCACGACTACAACAATTAAACCAGAAGAACCAACAAATCCTGAAGAGGGGTAACGCATATTTCACTCACAGATGTGGGTGAATGGCACCCTGTTTCATTTCATTGTTGATAACAGAAGCAAGAAGAACCTCATCTAAACAAAGGTTGTCAAACAGTTGGGATTGTCGACAACACCACACCTACATCCATACAACATTGGGTGGCTTCACGAGGGATGAGACTCTGTTTCAACCAATAGTGTATCCTATCCTATAGCATCCAACCCTTCAAGGATGAGGTATTGTGTGATGTTTCCCCAATGGATGTCTGTGATGTTCTTTTGGGCCAACCATATATCTGGAAACGTCATGCTATTTATGAGTCTCGACCCCGTAGTGTTATTTCTACTCTGGGGGGTCACCTCCATAGGATACCAAAGGTAGTTCCAACTAACTTCCCACCTAAACAGTGCCACAAGGTAGTATCTCATACTAAAAAAATCTGCTTCTTCACAGTCTGTTCAAAAGGTGAAAAAAAGAACACTACAACCACTGCAGCCTCAATCCAAGCACCTTCTGTCCAATAGAAGCACGTTGAAAAGATTGAAAAAAAGTGAAAGTATTCCTTATGCACACAATAATCACATGTAACTATACTGGTTAAAAAGGTACAACCCTTCCAACCACAGGTTTGTGACAACCTTCAACAAGCTAAGCAATGAAATTTCTCCAGCAAGGAAAACAACTCATCAAGATGCGGATTCAACAAACACTCTTCCCTCTCCCCCAGACACTCAATGCAATGAATACCATTTCTTCATAAGGAGTGAGGATTGATCCAGGTGGATATCGGTGGCCACCCACTTATTCCAAATGGATCAAAACAGTCTTTTGGGAATTTACTATTTTTAACAGTTTTTTGGTTCCTACACTTTCACAGCCATTTTGAGGGCCTAACTGAATTTTTTTCGGGACCGAGCACATCAATGATATCCAAAGGCTTTGATTGATCCCAAAAAATAAATATCCTTGATGATACCTTTCCAATGAGCTATCGTGCACCCCAAATGAAGATTGTTTTCCAAAGTTACGCCCCTGGGAAGTTGATACACCAAACCACCCAAAACGGGGTCCACATAAATGTTGGCTTTTCATCTTCCAAGGTTAGGATTTTGTATTTTCTTTATGTTAAAAATGCCTTTAGATCCTCATTGTAATCATCTTCTTGCGAATGTGCGTAGCCATCACATCTATTCTCAGAGATAAGTTGCCACCATTCTAGCTTGTTTTTCACTCTTTATTTCTACAGTTTTGTACATTTATCTTATTAATAGAAATTGTGTATTACTGTATATTTGTGCCTCTTATTATATATCTGAGATATATTTGTTATATTATTGGATCTCTTGCAATATATCTGTATATTTCTATGTTATATCTTCCCTCTCATTTTGTGCCGAAAATAATCTAGATCATGTCTTGAGGGTTTTGTCCATCACAGTCAAACCAAACCTTGGGTTTTATAACCCCCCTGCAGACAAGAAGCAACCAACAATTTGATTAAACTTAGATTATTGTGATGTTTCAACAATCTCATCAAGGTTTGGTCTTCGATGCATAAATTAGTTAGTTGAGAATTTTGACAGATTGAAATAATTCAATTAAAACTCATATTTGAAGTAAGTTATTTTTCATCTCAAAATAGTACATGTTAAGGAGCGGAAGCGAGCTGATAGTTTTGAATTTGCATAATACATTATTTTTTATGAGTCTTCAAATTATGCATTTTCATTATTTTATGCCCGTTGGAAAAAATAAATCAATTTGATTAAAGGCTTATTCATATGAATGTCAATCTCTATCTTAAAAGAATGTATATTAAAAAGCAGGAATGGAATAACAGTTGTCGATTTGAGAAAAACATTTTTTAAACGAAGCTCGATCTTTCATTGAAAAATGCTTTGTTTTACCTTTTTGACAAAACACAATTCTTGTCATTTTGTTTTTGTCATGGATTCTTGTCGAGCTTTTCCTTATTTTGGTTTGAGTCTCACTCGTGATCTAATGAAAAAATCATTATATTAAAAAAGGAAAGTATGAATGTCCTTATAGAATTGGACTCCATATATCATCTTAGGATATTTTTCACCTCTTCTACTTTCTATGGATGATGCATATTTCAAATTTATGTCCAATGTCTTCCACAACATTCTCCATAGTAAACTTTTGAATTATATTTCTTAAAAAAAATCTCCTTAGAATTTTTTTTATGTAAAACTTGTTACATCAATATTCATTTTGTAACCTGGAAAGAAACTCATCATATTGGAAAGCATGACCAATACAACAAAACTTGAGTTAAATTACTTACAATAAGAAATCCTATGACAAAATCCTTAATACCTCCCATGATGCTATCCCAAAATTTGTGAAGCTCATTATATTTCTTAGCTTGTTTTTATCAAACTAAGCTAATATTACCTCTCTTGAAATAAATTTTGGCTCTTTATCTCCCTTCCAATTCATTAATTAAAATATCACATAATAAGTCATCCTCCTTTCATAAAAAATATATATAACTAATCACTTCACAGTCAGATTTTATTGAAAGATTTGAGATTTGATCCAAATGAAATGAGAGAAGGGATTTACCAAATCAGAGACTTGCCAAATGAAGAAATCAAAAGATATAATTGTTGCGACATTTAAATAGACCTGTTAAAATATTCGACGAGATCATTCAAATCACAAACTTAGTCTCACCAAATCCGCAGAAAGATATAAATCCACAAGATGGAAAAGAAGCATGGGCGAGATGGGGCTGGACATGGAAGGCATTCATACCGCGCTATCATGGCAGGATAGCTGTAAATTTCCAGTCATGACAGAATTGGAGACTGCAAGTGGAATGGGAGGAGTTCGTATATTTTTATCAAGCTCTTTCCAATAGCTTTTGTTTTTGGTCATAGGTGCCATTTAAGTTTAAGTCACTCTCACATTCTTGTGGAGTTTTACTTGGATGTTGGTGTTTTCTGACCAAGGAAATGAGATATTGGTTTCTTCCTGTCAAGGGTTGCAAAAGTTGTAATCAAGCTTGTATACTATTATCAATATGAATATGTTTTGAATACCTTTTATAGTCAGAAATCCAGAATTGAGAACATGTGCACTAATGTCGAGTTTTAGGAATGGATTGAAGACTTAATGGTTTGAGAACCTATGCACTAATGTCGAGTTATACTTACAAAACCTCATCCTACCACACCCTTATAATTGGAGTCCCAATACACATGTGGGGGATGTCCATATGATGGCCTTTGCATCATGGCTAAGGAATGATGGAAGAGGAATTAAAGAAGTACAAAGAAGAAGAACTTCAAACACTCTTCTAGATTAGAGTTGAGGAAGCTAGACTAGGGGATGTTATAACCAACCATCAAAACCTCTCTTTGGATAAATATGTAGCCCCAGGTTGGACATCTAAGCAAATAGAAGAAACGGGCCACTTGGATGACTCATTAAGATTGTTGGGAGAAGAGGTAGAAAAATCTTTCCATAGGAGGTGGATTCCTTGCCTCGTATCTTGCAAATTAGAGATCCTCACTCTCCCAATACCATACAAATTTCCCTCTTAAGGACACCTTGGTACAAAGAGACCCTAATAAATATGAAAAAAAAATGGATTGTGTTGAAGATGAATCTCCCACTCCTTATCCCTGTAGCACCTATGGCTGAACTCAACATAAGAAAGGAATAAGAAGAGTGGGAAAAGATTGTGAGAAAAAAAGGATATCATGAGAAGAAATCCATCAAATGGTATGTGGCATGGGACATGATCTAGGGGATCAAATTTTTCTCAAAATTCAAAGTGCCCGGAATCGCTTCAAATTGAACGAGAGCGTAGGCCTCATCGTCACGAACCCAACACAACTTGTTTGGGTTCAAACAGACGTCGGATGAGAGAGATATCACGTTCTGTTCAAAATGACAAACAGGCAAAAAAAAATGTGCGCTGACTGTACAGTCCGTACGGATGCTAACGTGGCAGGTCGTACGACATGTGGTAGGGCTGTACAACATGGCAGGTGTTGGTTGGCAGGATTGTGGATGAATGAGCATTGGACATGTGGCATCTTGGTGGCTAATAGTATGGTGACACGTGGCCCAATCAATGGCCACCACGTGTCACCTGGTCAGTGGTTTAAAGGTTTTGCAATCGGTGGGACTCGACCCCGTGACCTCTGGGTAGGGGAAGAGACCTGGGAAGGGCCACCCAACCGACACGCCACCATATGTTCCTTGTTATATGAATGTAATTTTAATTATTTGAATTTACAATTGTTCTGAGTTGGGCGCAGTCCGGGGCAGGGCTAAGCCCCAGCCCCTGGTCATGTGTTGCTACCATATAACCCTGCCTGAGCATCTCAAACATTTAAACACCCATGTGCCTAGGCACATGGACCTTCCCATGTGACTTGGGTTTAAACTTAACCCCTTTTTTGTATTGTGCGCGGTCGTATGGTGCTTCATATGCCCACGGTTTTAGACGGTTAAGGGCTAGCGCGTAACCGTCCTACAGTTTGTACCAGTTGTGAGGTTGCGCCTGATGCTGGGTTTTTCCACATTTATGCACGTGGGGGCTAGGTTGAGGAGGCAAGTGTGCATTTTGGCGATCCAGAGACAACAAGTTTGAAGGGGAACTTCCAGGAAGCCTATCTTCTTCAATGTTTGGCCAAACGAGGTGTCGAAAAATCCCATCTAGGGGTTTTTGGACGTTCTGAAGCCATTGGAGCCATCTATTTGTAATTTTGAGCATTGTAAAGCACATATTTGAGCACTTTGAGCAAATAATACAAAAGATCCATTGGAAGCTGGACCAGGAGATGTAGCCCAAGAGAGGGGTGAACTCCTTTATCATTTGTTGTGTTATGTGTTTTCTATTCACTGTTTATTGTTGTTGTTTATATGCATCTTGAATGAGTAATTTCTATAAAAATTGTGTTGCAAAATTGATCCATTTTCATTTTAACACAAGAATTAAATCTTGCAAATAATTTCAAGAATACAAGTCTTCTTCATTTTTAGATCAGGACATGAGGCAAGAATTCAATGAAAATAACAAAGTGTTTAACATCAAGAGGTTAATGAACAATAAGAAGGTATACGGAAATAACCTAGTAGTGGTCAAGAGCCTAGTGGACAATGACAATAGTAGTAAGAGTAGAAGAACCAATTTTTGTTGCAAAAAGGGTGTGAAAAGTTTTAGTTTATGGGTGATGATGAGCCCAATTATTTCCTTTCCCAAAGGCTCATCATAGAAACATTTTTCAACCATAATACAACTTAATACTTTTTTT
>JASDQU010439920.1:70548-83035 GCA_032191745.1 Picea mariana | reverse complement strand
AGTTGAAGAGTCATGCACATGCATGTGTTTTTGTGTGTGTGTAAATAGTGAACTTGGTGATAGTTCATCCTGAATGACTCATGATTGTAACATGATTGTGTATCATGAATGTCGACTTGTCATTTTGGGAAGGTCGATATGTTTCAAATGAGTCTCGACTTGTGTCGATGTTGTCCTGACGACTATGTTGTGTCGATCATGTTTTTCGACTTATGTTTAGTCGATGGTGTTTGTTGGCTTGCAAGTCGATATTGAATACACCAAGATGCAGGAAAATGCCATGTGATTTGATGAAGTACAATATGCGACCATTTGCTTGAAGAGAAAAAGGACTTTGGGCATCATTTTCAGTCTTGTATAAAGTTTGTTTTCAAGATTGATGGTTTTCTTGGTTTGTGACAAGATGTCGCAGGAAAGTTTTTGCAGTCATTGTAGAGAGAATTGTGTTGATGCTAAAGGGTTCACAAGAGGGACTTGATTCTTAGTGGGAAGGCTGGAAATATTCCAAGCACAAAGAGAATAGTGGCTCAACAGCAACCAGAGAATAGTGGTTGAGGGACATAGCCAGTTATAGTGCAAGGCATGTCAAGGTATCCAGGTGATTGTCAAAAAGACTTTTCAAGTAGAATCAGTTGATAGAAATTGGAAGCAGAAGAGTATTGAAGCTCAGGTAGATAATCATAAGCTTTTGTGGGTCCAAAATCCTTTCAGTGGGAAGGTGTGATCAGAATCTGGACCAGGGGTCAAAATTTAGCTGAAAAATCAAAGTTCTCAGAATTGCCTCAAAATGAATAGGTGTGTATCCCTCATCGTCACGAACCCAACACACTTTGAACGGGCTCAAACAAACATCGGATGAGTGAGATATCGTGATCTGTTCGATTTGCCAAACAGGCAAAAAAAAAACGCTGACTAGACAATCCGTACAGCTGACATGGCATGACTGTACGTTGAAGTGGCAGTTGATGATGTGGAAATCATTTATTGGAAGGTGTGGATGAATCATGTTGAGACATGTGGCATATTTTTTTCAAATGGTTTGGTGCCACGTGGCCCAGGTGTGGGCTGCCACATGGCACCCTGTTTTTTTGTTAATGGTTGTTTGTTTAAAATTTTATGGAGTCCGTGGGGATTGAACCCCAGACCTCCAACACAGACCAAAGTATTGGCAAGGGTCAATCAACTGGCGTGCCACACGTTATTTCTTGTTATATAATCATGTTGGCTTATATTTAAATTTGAACATATGAAGAGTTGGGACGCGTCCATGCTAGGGCTTAGCCCCAACCCCTGGTCACATAAACCCTACCATGTGACCCTTCTCCACACAGATTTTGTGTGTGGGAGTTTTAAAATGACCACAACCATGTGCCCGATACGTGGCACAACCACATTCAACTGGACACTTGTCAACCCATGTGACCGCCACTTGTCACACCTATGTTCATTCTTGAAACGTAGCCCTTTTTGGTGCACGGGGACGTGGTCACATGGCCCATGCGCCCAATGCCTATGCGGTTAGGGGGATAGGTTCCCTAACCATTCTACAGTTTCAAACATTTTGTGTTTATGTGTGTGGTTCTGGGTTTAAGCACATAAAAATGAACAGAGTCTAGGTTGGACACACAAAGGTGCGTTTTGGTGAACCAGAGACAACAAGCTTGAAGGAGGAAAATGGCAGGAGGCCTATCTTCTTCATTTTTTGGCCAAATGAGGTGTCGAAAAAGCCCATCTAGGGGTTTTTGGATGTTCTGAATCCATTGGCACTATTTTCAAATCCATTTGGAGACTTCTTTTGTAGGTGTTTCTACCTTGAAGTTTCAAGAGCTCTAGGGAGCTTAGGGCCCCCATTGATGGAGGCCATGCTCAGATGAGTCCAAGTCTGGTTTCTATGACTGAATAGTCATTTTTGGATAACTGTTATGCTTTGAATAGATTGGGATAGGTTTCATAGGAATTTGAGGACTTTTACAGGTGTTTTTTCCACAAGGAAGCTTAGGGAAGCTCAAGGCCACATGTAGAAGAGGTCATGCCTAGATGAGCCATGATCTGTTTTCAGAGTTCTATTAGTAATTTTTGGGGTTTTTATGTATTCTGAACCCAATGGTATAGTCAATAAATCCATTGGAGTTGAGCAAAAGCTTGTAAGAGAATCTTTGACAAACTAATCCTAGAGAGCCTAGTCCATTGATGGAGGCTCAAGGAGATGTATCCCAGTTGGGGGTGAACTCCTTTATCATCTTGTTATTTTTGTGAGTTTGCTGGTTTATTTGCTGCAAGTTATGTTTATTGTGTATTTGTTTAAAACACATATTTAACCTTTTAAAGACCTCACACATAAACATTTATAATAAGCATGAACTTGACACATAAAACCTCTTGCATATCTAAGACATTGAGCAAGGTTCTGAAAAGTTTATTTTAATGGATTAGAGGGTGCTTGAATAGAAAAACAAGTTAGCCCCCTATTTTCAAAAGGCCATTTTTTGAAGGGAGATCCTTCAAAACACAACCCATATCTATTTGTATTTTTCTTCCAGCCCTTCAGATCTCTTTTGGATCTTTTCAAGAATTCATTGCTGCAATATCTTTCAAAATCATTTTGAAATCTTTTCCTTTGTATGTGATTTCATTTTTTATTAAAAGAACTTTTTTGTTTTTGTGGGTACGGTTTAGATCAATTAATATCACCCCCCTGGACTTTTAAAGTGTTAATGACACTTTTCTGAAGAATGTCCATTTGTTTTTTGAAATATTTGTGTGTTCCTTTATATTTTCTTCCATTGTTTAGACAAATCCAACTCTCTTGACTTGCATTTCATCCTAGAGTGTGCTTCTTTTTTCAAGTTATTTGAAAGATTTTTCTACCGTTGGAAGCTTGAATTTTGCGTTGACGAAATTCTTATGCTTGGATATTCTAGTCCTTGGGTGTTTTTTTTTTTTTGTTTGTCTTCCTTAGATTTTGAATTCTTTGCGAGTATCATTTCATACTTTCATTTTTTGGAAAACAAGAGCAAAAGAAGAGTTGTTTTTAGTTTTCATCCAATTTGAAAAGAAAAAGAAAAAGAAGTGTTTTGGTACCTAGTTGAAAAGGCTTGTTTTTCTATGGGATTTTGGAAAAAATAATTCAGTAGTTTTTCATTTCAAAATTTTTCCATTTGATTAAAGAAAAATGAATGTTGCATGCTTTTGGGTGTTCATTTAAAAAAAAACAAGAAAATATCTCTTCCCTTTCCCATAGTTAGAATTCATTGAAAGAAAAATATTTGCATTTCATTCTTTTTGCATTCTTTTGGATTCAATTCTTCACACGACTAGTTTCACCTTCGAACATCCTTCTGAGTAAAAACAAATATTAAAATCAACCAACATGATAATAAAATTAACTAGACATCTTTTTAGTACACTAACAATAGCTTAGGATTAGAGTCTTTGGACTAGGAAAACAGGGTAAACTAACCAAGACTACTAAACAAAATTGTAGAACACTAAAGAGGGATAAAACCCAAACATCGTATAGGCATAGTTGGGAACCCCCTTTAACATAGGGGCTAAACAAGAGGTCGCATGCAGAAGAGAAGCGAAGATTGGGCTGAATATGAATCTCCCACTCCTTATCCTTGTAGCACCTGTGGCTGACCTCAACATAGAAAATGAATAAGAAGAGTGGGACAAGATTGTGAGAAAAAAAGGATATCATGAGAATAAATCCATGAAATGGTATCTTTCATGGGACATGAGGCAGGAATTCAATGAAAACAACGAAGTGTTTAACATCAGGAGGTTAATGAACAACAATAAGGTACATGGGAACAACCTAGTAGTGGTGAGAAGCCTAGTGGACAACGACAACAGTAGTAAGAGTAGAAGAACCAATTTTTGTTGCAAAAAGGGTGTGAAAAGTTTTAGTTTATGGGTGATGATGAGCCCAATTATTTCCTATCCCAAAGGTTCATCACAGAAACATTTTTCAACCATAATACAACTTAATACTTTTTTTGATCATATTTAATAGTAAGTCATGAATAGTTTTGCATGTTTCTTAGTAAATGTGTTTTGAGGTGGAATTTTATGTATATCATACCTTTTTATTCTAATATCTATGCTAAAATATGTGTGTAGTACTAAGAACGTCGAACTCCATGAATCCAAAGAGATTAAGGGTGCCAACATCCTAACAACAATGAAATTTGTTTCCCTCAAAGTGATGCCATCCAAGAATCAAGGGACATTGTCCCCACGTACCTCTAGAGTGCTCTGTTTTTATAAAATCCACTACTGACCAGAAAAACTTTTAAATGTAGATGGGATTGTCTTAGATCCCATATTTCCTCACTTTTTTCCTCAATCTAAGCAAAGAGGTTGAACACTCAAGACTATATATAGACCTCTAGCCGAGGAGAGAAGGAGATATATTTTTGATAATATTATATTGAGATTTTTCTCTGAAGACTTTTGTTGGAGACTTAGTGATCCAGGTGGCTATTGGTGGCCACCCAACTGTTCCAAATTCCAACTGGCTCATCTTGACAATTTTTAGTTTAGCATGTTTATCTGTAATGGGGACATTTCTTTGTAATTGTGGGTTCTGCACTTACGGGGCTGTCCTGAATCCCTACAAAAGATCCAGGTGGATATTGGTGGCTGCCCACCTATTCCAACTAGTTTATTTTGGAATTTGTCATGACAATACATATTTATGTACTTCTAAGGACATTTTGGAGCTCTAAACAGTGTTTTCTTGGCTTGCCACAGTCAAATTGTAGACGGAGTTAGAACTTGGCAGCATAATGTGTAGTTGTAGAAAATATCTTTCCAACAGGCTATCATGCTCCTAAAATGGAGATCGTATGAAAAAGTTACAATCCCAGGAAGTTAATGTACTAACTTACGCCAATGGGGCCCACATGAATTTTGATGGTTCATTTCCTAGTGTTAGGTTTTTGGATATCTAGGGTTTTGGAATTCATGTGTATCATAAAAAGGCCTTCAGAGCCTCATTGTAATCATATTATTGTGAATGAGCGTAGTCATTACATCTCTTCTCAGAGATAAAGCTGGCACCATTCTAGCGAGTCTTGCACTCTATATTTGTATAGTCTCTGTACATTTCTTTCATTAATAGAAATCACGTATTTATGTATTTATTTGTTTCTGGAAATTTTTATGTGTATTTCATTGTAATATCTCTGCTTTCATTTCGTTTCAAAAATAATCTGGATCACTTAGAGGCTTTTTTCGCTTGATGTACTACTAATGTTAATAGAATAAAATATGGTATTGTTTTCAAATTTTTATAGTTTTTTCAAGGTTCCCTGTGCTTCTTGGGTAGGTCCCACTCAAAAGGGCTCAAGGGCCCTGTTGTAATTTATTTAGTTATTTTCATATTAAGACAATAATTAGATAGAATTTAATTTATTTTCAATATTAATGTAGTTTTGTATGATTATTCTTCTTTCTTTCAAGTTATCATTAACTGGTTAGTTACAACAAACATCCTATAGAAGGATTCAACACCCTATTAGAACACTCTTGAGTGTCTTTCCAAGGATAAGAAACTTAGATCTATTCCATTTTATTATAGTCTAGATTTTTTTATGATTCATAAGATTTACACTATCTTTCTAGGCCTCTTTTTTTCTTCATGTAGTAGTTTCCTATAGAAATTGTACAATTCCTATAGAAACCTTCTGTATGACTGTTTTAGCTCTAGATTTTACCTTATCTTAATCTTTTTTTCATAAAAAAATCAATAAACAATAAGAATACATATGGATTGTTATTTATCAAAGGTTTAGGCATACAATATCTTGTTTAGTTAAAGCATTGGTTTAATTTTCTTAATTACAGTTTTATGTTATACACTAGAATGAATTCATCTTCTGCTTTCAATTTTCTCTTTATGGTTTAGTATGCTTTTAGATTAAATTCCTTTTTCTACAAATCTAGATTACTTGCTCTTTAATTTGGTGTGCTTTTCAAAAGTAGTTTAAAGTTTCGTTTTATCATTTCAATTTCCTACACCATTTCATGCATTTCAACCCTTGATCAGCCTTAGACCTATACTATTGTTAGTGCACACTACATATAATTTGCACATCGCCTCTCAAGTTTGTACTAATCTTGGGTTGAAAAAGTAAAGTAAGGAGCCAAGGGTACAATAGTATTATTGTTGCTATTATTAGGACCATCAGTGGGTATGCAAGTATAGAGACTTAAGAAAAAGGTAAATGGGATGGTCAGTCACCCCTCATATACATTTCAAGAAAAAATGTTATGTACAGGAAGGTAAAAAGGTGTAGTTGGGGGAACATGAAAGTAAGAAGTGCATAATGTAAGCAACATGGTTGCGGGTCTATGGACCTAAATGCATGCGAGTCTGGAACTTGTTCTACTCTTGCATTGCTACTATTGCATAACTCAAAAATGACTAAGTATGGGCGAATTTTTAAAGGAAAGAGAAAATACTAAGTAAGGAGATCCTAGAAGAAAAGAAAAGAAAGAAGGAAGAAGTTAAAGAGATATATGTGGACCCAATTATTGATTACGAATGTGGATCAACCATCCTTCAAGTATAAAGAAGGTTTTTTGAGTTGTTTGTCATGCATTTCGGCTTGAAAAATGTTTGACCACATTCATGTGGATGATGGATGATATATTGTGGCAATGCAAAAACTCCTTTGTGGTCATATATATAGATGACATCCCGATCTTTAGAAAAAAATGGGAGGAACGTTTGAAGCACACCTAGTAGGTATTGGGCACCCTACAACAACACAAGTTATATTCCAATTTGGATAAGTGTTCGCTTCACATGCATTTTATATAGTTATTTGCCACTTGATCACTTTATGGGCATCATCTAGGGGTCAACAGTCTTGATGGGTAACTCTTGTAGGGTGAAAATATCCCACAACAGATTGGAGACTTCACTGGGGATGCCACTACTGTTCAATTAGTTTTTTCTTCCTCGGTTTCTTTGATTTGTGTTTCCAATACCCTTGCTTGTTGTAAGCCCCAATTTTTGGTCTTGATATGTTAGTAAGCCTTCTCCAAGGTTGTTTGCAAATTCTCAGTCTTATATATGATAGAACTACTCCAGATCTATTACTTGTTGGAATCCTACGGTCATGGTCATGATTTGTTTATGTGCATAGAGTGACCTTACCCTTGTTGGTTGCTTGCTGCTCCATCACTGAGCGTGACCACCCTCACAACTACACTACCTGGTGCAACTAGTTATTTTTGTTTCCTTCTGCACCTCTGCAAGGTGTGACCGATCACTCTGTGGAATTAATAGGGTGCGACCAAGATTTCAAAAGGCAATTTTTTGAAGGGAGATCCTTCAAAACACAACCCATATCTATTTGTATTTTTCTTCCAGCCCTTCAGATCTCTTTTGGATTTGTTCAAGAAGTCATTGCTCCAATATCTTTCAAAATCACTTTGAAATCTTTTCCTTTGTGTGTTATTTCATTTTTTATTAAAATAAATTTTTTGTTTTTGTGGGTACGGTTTAGATCAATTAATCTCATCCCCCTGGACTTTTAAAGTGTTAATGACACTTTTCTGAAGAATGTCCATTTGTTTTTTCAAACATTTGTGTGTTTCTTTATATTTTCTTCCATTGTTTAGACAAATCCAACTCTCTTGACTTGCATTTCATCCTAGAGTGTGCTTATTTTTTCAAGTTATTTGAAATATTTTTCTACCATTGGAAGCTTGAATTTTGCATTGACGAAATTATTATGCTTGGATATTCTAGTCCTTGGGTGCTTTTTTTTGTTTGTCTTCTTTAGATTTTGAATTCTTTGCGAGTATCATTTCATACTTTCATTTTTTGGAAAACAAGAGCAAAAGAAGAGTTGTTTTTAGTTTTCATCCAATTTGAAAAGAAAAACAAAAAGAAGTGTTTTGGTACATAGTTGAAAATGATTGTTTTTCTTTGGGATTTTGGAAAAAATAATTCAGTAGTTTTTTATTTCAAAATTTTTCCATTTGATTAAAGAAAAATGAATGTTGCATGCTTTTGGGTGTTCATTTGAAAAAACAAAACAAGAAATATCTCTTCCCTTTCCCGTAGTTAGAATTCATTGAAAGAAAAATATTTGCTTTTCATTCTTTTTGCATTCTTTTGGATTCAATTCTTCACACGACTAGTTTCACCTTCGAACATCCTTCTGAGTAAAAAAAAATATTAAAATCAACCAACATGATAATAAAATTAACTAGACATTTTTTTTAGTACACCAACAATAGCTTAGGATTAGAGTCTTTGGACTAGGAAAACTGAGTAAATTATCCAAGACTACTAAACAAAATTGTAGAACACTTAAGAGGTATAAAACCCAAACACCATATAGGCATAGTTTGGAACCCCCTCTAACATAGGGGCTAAACAAGAGGTCACATGTAGAAGAGAAGTGAAGATTACCCTTCCAAATCGTGACCAATCATAGTGGAAAGAGCATGTATTGGGGGTTTTTCTTGAGTGTTATTGGTTCATTTGGTCTCTTTTCTTCATGAATATATAATCCATTCAGGGTCCTTAAGAGTCTTACCGATCTACTTGTCTTCAGTCCTCTAGAAGATCTTTAGACTTTGTTATCCTACCCATATGTTCAGTCTCGACTATTGACTATACCCCATCGGAGGCCAACTGGGAGTTGGTAACCTTAGTGACCTTTCCTAGATAGATACATAGGTGACTGTGGGGCATTTCCCATGGTACCTGAGGTATACATCTTATCACACTTTCAATACCCTTGGAGGGTGATCCCGTGAAAGCGAGGGTTTCTTACACCAAGAAGGGTTTTTACGTGGAGTTCGGGGTAGCTCCTTGCCATATCTTCGCTGACGGCTTGACATCCTATCTTCAAAATATCCTTCTATCTCCTTTTTCTTGGTTGATTACCTATATTTGTTTTTAGTATTTCTTTTAAAGTTCATAGTTGGCCTAAAAAATCGTTATATTTTCACTATGGTTGATAACAGGTTTCATATATCTCAAAGAATGCAAGGGTTATATCCTGAACATCATGGTCATCCAAACAAACCTTCTATTGAAGGAATATTTAGAGAAGAACATGCCTCTGAAATAGGGTGTGTAGGTCCCTCAGGTGACCCAATTGAAGGGGCAGTTGAAATTGTCGAAGAAGGTAACTTCCTCCCTCCCACCAATCCCCCTCCCTCACCTGTCACTCTGGTACCTACCTATTTTAATCTTGAAAACTATCTCATACCACTCAAAATGTACAACAAATGATATTATGGCATGCACGCATCAACATCCACCTCTCAATATGGAATAATAATACCCCCAATGGACCCTGAAATTATTTCCCTGGCACACATTACCACTTATGGAACTTTTCATTGGTGGCCAACATCGTTGACCCCAATAACTCCACCAAAACTATGTATGGGGAAAAATCTTGTTCCCACCACTAGAAATGAACCTATATTGACACCAAGCGCAATACTTGGTCATCCTCTACAAATTCACTCTAGTCAGGTAGCTAGTAGTGCCATTACCATGAGCCCTGCAACAAGTACATTGTATTTTCACCCC
Organism: Picea mariana; assembly: GCA_032191745.1. NCBI lineage: Eukaryota > Viridiplantae > Streptophyta > Pinopsida > Pinales > Pinaceae > Picea > Picea mariana. Next base: position 73,464 of record JASDQU010439920.1, on the reverse strand, counting down.
TCCAGTCTAGTAGGTAACTTAATGTCAGTCACCCAAATTGTTTATACCACACCAACTATTCACATAGGATGTTTGTATTTACCTCTCACTAGGGGGGGAATGATAACTGGGGCCAAAATTTATGTGGGCCCCAATGGGTAAGTTGGTACCTTAACTTCCCGGGGTCGTAACTTTTGCATACGACCTCCATTTTAGGCGCATGATAACCCATTGGAAAGGTGTTTTCAAGAAATACACATTATGCTATCAAAATTCGACTATGTCTACAATTTGATTGTGGCAAGCCAAAAAAACATTGTTTAGAGCCCTAAAATGACCCTGGAAGTACAAAAATATGTATTGACATGAAAAATTCCAAAATGATCCAGTTGGATTAGGTGGGAGGCCACCAATATACACCTGGAATTTGTGTAGGGCTTCATACAAACCCAGAAGTGTAGAACCCACAATTACAAAGAGTTATAGAAGAATATGTTGAACTAAAATTGTCAAAAGGAGACAGTTGGAATAGGTGGGTGGCCACCAATATCCACATGGATCAGTCCTCCCCCTTAGGAAGCAATGGTTTCAATTGCATTGAGTGCCCCCATCAGGTGAGGAAATTTTTGCTGAATTTTTCCTTCGGTGATCCATTTTCCTTGGTGCAGGAGCTGCCCTACCTTGAAAACCCGATAAAGTTGGATCCTCTGCTGGCGATTTCCATCGACCTGTGTGTCCACTATCTGATTAGTGGATGCTTGTTCCATGTAGTCAGGGTTGAGCTCTGTTGGTGTCAACTATTCTGCAATCTCTGAGGTGTTAAATAATGGTGGAAAATATGGTCAGAGGAGGTCCACATTGAACACTGGGTGCAAGCCAAGGAAGGGGGGAGTGTTAAGCTCAAAATAATTATCTCCCACAACTTTGTTGATAGTGTAAGGACCATAGAAAAGTGGATGAAGCTTCCGATGTGGACCTGTAAGGTGTTCTTTCTGCAAATTTGACCAGACCTTGTCTCCCACCTAAAACTTGTGCGGTACTCAGTGTTGATCATGGTGCTTCTTGTACTTAGCATTAGCTTTCTACAAAATCTCATGGACCTATTGGTGGGTGTTGAATCCACTCAATGAATCTAGTGGCTTTGTCAGCCTCAGACTGAACATGGGAAGATTTTCTCTATGTGGTTGCAAGAGGTAGTGCAACATCAATGGGACCCAAGGGTTGGAATCCCAACCCCACATGAAATGGGCTATGGTCAGTGGAGATATGGAGAGCCCTGTTGTAGTTGTGATGAACATAGGGAAGAATATCATCCCATGTATGAATATTCTTAGATTTATACATGCTCAGTATGTGTACAATCATCTGATTGATGACCTTTTTCTGGCGATCGGTTTGAGAGTGGAAGGCAGTGGATTTAATGAGCTTGGTGTCCAAAAGTGACTAGAGACTCAACCAAAATGTGCTGAGGAAACTCCTATCCCAATCATAGATGATGGTCTATGGTATCCAAAAATGAACCCACACTCATTCAAAGAAGAGCTTCGCATTATCTGCCACTGTGATGCTCTTCTTGCAGGCTGTGAGAATGGACATCTTTGAAAACCGATCAACCACCACAAATATGAAATCATTGCCTTGCTTGGTGGATGGAAGGACAGACATGTAATCCATCGATATGGATTCCCAAGGCCTATTAGGAGTAACAAGAGGGGTGTATAAGCCTTGCTTCTTGATGGATGGCGTGGAAATGGCATAGACAATGAAATATTTGATATACTTGTTGACATCCTGTTGAATTTTTGGCCAATAAAAATGTTTTTGTAGAAAGGGAACAATTTTATCCATGCCAAAATGTCCTCCCATCCAACTATAGTGATCCTCCCAAATCTGCTCAGCATGATCACTTGCAGGAAAATAGAGGTGGCTCAGATGGAATAATAGTCTGTCCTGAATGTGAAAATTGGTGACATTCGCGCATGTACCCAAGAGCTAATAGGTGGTGGCGAAGTTATGATATTGTTGATAAAGTTGGGGCCACTCAGATGCATCATTCCCACAGGAATGGAGCATGATGGTGAGTATAGCCATAGGAGGTTGACTAAGGAAGTCAACGACATGATTTGTGCTCCTTTTCTTATACTTGATGTTGATATGAAACTGTTGCAGTTATGTGGACCTATTCTTATGGCATTCGTTCTACAACTTCCCATGTGTATGTATGAACTGTAGAGGATTGTGATCAGTGTGGATGATTTTCTCCTTTTCCAGAATATAATGTTTCCCTTGACGAAAAGCTTGTACAAATTGACGACAAGCTTGTACAATGGAATACATTTCCTTTTCATAGGTGAGGTACTTCCAGAAAATAACTAAGAGTGTTTCACTATGGTATTTTATCAGATGACCGTGTTGAGTGAGAACTGCACCTACATAATAGTCAGATGCATTGGTCTCAATCTCAAACAGTTGTTGCAGATTGGGTAAGGAGAGTTGTCACATACCCACTACCTCAATCAACATTTTTCTCGAATTCTGTAGAATCCGAGCCCCCGAATTACCTACGGAGGCCTAGCGCAAGCTAGCTCTTCCTCCCTCTCTATTCCCATGTGATCGTGGGTCATGATCACAGCTCAAATAATCATGGCGCCTCTTTGTATTTCGCGACTTAGCGCCACATAAATGTCGAATCGTTCGAATCTGCAACCGTAGAACCCCGACAGGGCTAGTGACCAGCCAATAGGGACGAATCCCTATAGGGTTAGTAAATGGCCAATAGGAACAAATCCCAACAGGGCTAGGGAACATCCAATGAGAACAGGTCCCCTCGCACGGTTAAGTGGAGTACAGGTGGCAGAGGGGGAATGCGACACGGTAGTCGACAGGACAGGAGCGGGCCCCACTTCACACGCCACACTATTCCAGACCCCCCCCCCC
>JASDQU010439920.1:11541-59963 GCA_032191745.1 Picea mariana | reverse complement strand
TCTTCTACTCTTACTACTATTGTCATTGTCCACTAGGCTCCTGACCACTACTAGGTTGTTTCCCTATACCTTCTTGTTTTTCATTAACCTCCTAATGTTAAACACTTTGTTGTTTTCATTGAATTCCTGCGTCATGTCCCATGCCACATACCATTTGATGGATTGCTTCTCATGATATCCGTTTTTTCTCACAATCTTGTCCCACTCTTCTTATTCCTTTCCTATGTTGAGGTCAGCCACAGGTGCTACAGGGATAAGGAGTGGGAGATTCATCTTCAGCACAATCGATTTTTTTTTCATATTTATTAGGGTCTCTTTCTACCAAGGTGTCCTTAAGAGGGAAATTTGTATGGTATTAGGAGAGTCAGGATCTCTAATTTGCAAGATACGAGGCAAGGAGTCCACCTCCTATGGAAAGATTTTTCTACCTCTTCTCCCAACAATTTTAATGAGTCATCCAAGTGGCCCATTTCTTCTATCTGCTTAGATGTCCAACCTAGGGCTACATATTTATCCAAAGAGAGGTTTTGATGGTTGGTTCTAACATCCCCTGGTCTAGATTCCTCAACTCTAATCCAGAAGAGTGTTTAAAGTTCTTCTTCTTTGTACTTCTTTAATTCCTCTTCCATCATTCCTTAGCCATGATGCAAAGGCCATCATATCGACAACTGTTATCCCATTTCTTCTTTTTAATATACATTCTTTTAAGATAGAGATAGACATTCATATGAATAAGCCTTTAATCAAATTGATTTATTTTTTCCAACGAGCATAAAATAATGAAAATGCATAATTTTAAACAAAATTTGAAGACTCATAAAAAATAATGTATTATGAAAATTCAAAACTATCAACTCGCTTCCGCTCCTTAACATGTACTCTTTTGAGATGAAAATTAACTTACTTCAAATATGAGTTTTAATTCAATTATTTCAATCTACCAAAATGCTCAACTAACTAATTTATGCATCAAAGACCAAACCTTGATAAGACTGTCGAAACATCACAATAATCCAAGTTTAATCAAATTTTTGGTTGCTTCTTGTCTACACGGGGGTTATAAAACCCAAGGTTTAGTTTGACTGTGACCGACAAAACCCTCAAGACATGATCCAGATTATTTTCGGCATGAAATGAGAGTGAATATATAACATAGAAATATACAGATATATTGCAAGAAATCTAATAATATAACAAGTATATCTCGGATATATAATAAGAGGCACAAATATATAGTAATACACAATTTTTATTAATGAGGGAAATGTACAAAACTGTAGAAATAAAGAGTGAAGGACAAGCTAGAATGGTGGCAACTTATCTCTGAGAATAGATGTGATGGCTATGCACATTCACAAGAAGATGATTACAATGAGGCTCTAAAGGCATTTTTAACATAAAGAAAATACAAAACCCTAACCTTGGAAGATGAAAAGCAAACAGTTTTGTGGACCCTGTTTTGGGTAGTTTGGTGTATCAACTTCCCAGGGGCGTAACTTTGGAAAACAATCTTCGTTTGGAGCGCACAATAGCTCATTGGAAAGGTATCATCAAGGATATTTATTTTCGGAGCTCAATCAGAGACTTTGGATATCATTGAGGTGCTCGGTCCCAAAAAAAAACTATTTAGGCCCTCAAAATGGCCGTGAAAGTGTAGGAACCAAAAAACTGTTAAAAATAGTAAATTGCTAGAAGATTGTTTTGATCCATTTGGAATAGGTGGGTGGCCATCGATATCCACCTGGATAATTCCTTCCTCCTTATGAAGAAATGGTATCCATTGCGTTGAGTGCCCGGGGCAGAGGGAAGAGTGTTTATTGAATCTACATCTTGATGAGTTGTTTTCCTTGCTGGAGAAATTTCATTGCTTAGCTTGTTGAAGGCTATCACGAACCTGTGGCTGGAAGGGTTGTACCTTTTTAACCAGTATAGTTACATGAGATGATTGTGTGCAAAAGTAATCCTTGCGCTTTTCTTCAATCTTGTCGACGTGCTTTTGTTGGACAGAAGGTGCTTGGATTGAGGCTGCAGTGGTTGCAGTGTTCTTTTGTTCACCTTTTGAACAGACTGTGAAGAAGTTGATATTTTTAGTATGAGATACTACCTTGTGGCACTGATTAGCTGGGAAAGTAGTTGGAGCTACCTTTGGTATCCTGTATAGATGACCCCCCAGAGTAGAAATAACACTATGGGGTAGAGACTCATAAATAGCATGACATTTCCACATATATGGTTGGCCCAAAATAACATCATAGACATCCATTGGGGAAACATCACACAATACCTCATCCTTGAAGGGTTGGATGCTATAGGATAGGAGACACTATTGGTTGAGACAGAGTCTCATCCCTCGCGAAGCCACTTGATGTTGTATGGATCCATGTGTGGTGTTGTCGACAATCCCAATTGTTTGACAACCTTTGTTGAGTTGAGTTTCTTCTCGCTTCTGCTATCAACAATGAAATGAAACAGGGTCCCATTCACCCACATCTGTGAGTGAAATATGTTTTACCCCTCTTCAGGATCTACTAGTTCTTCTGGTTGAATTGTTGTAGTGATGACAATAATAGTGGGTTCTACGTCGATGATATGTCTTATGCCATTATTTTCTGAATTAGATTTTGAATCTAGGCTGGTCTCTTTTTCTTTGATCTCGGCCACCAATGATTGTTTTGAGTGACATTCATCTGTATTGTTCCAGGGGATTTTATGGAAGTCACACCACTTTCCATTGGCATTCTTCATCTTTCCCTTACCCTTATTTTCATGTGGCTTGGACTGGTTTTTGGGATGTTGTTTGTTAGGGTTGTCTTTATCATACTTTGGTGGTTCCGAATTTGCAAACCCGAACTCCTATTTGTTCTGGTGCTTAAATTTTTGCTCGATTTTGATATCATATCAATAAGTAGCTCCTAGCAATGAGATGTCCATAAATTCCATTTTGGTTTGGATGTACCTATGTAGAGCCCCACAGTATTTCATAAACAAATTCCTCTTAGAATCTTTGATACTCATCTTGGTGCACAATGTATGGAAGGTATTGGTGAACTCTCGCACTCCTTGGCCCCTGTCTTGATGCAGTGTGGTTCATCTCATGTATTGATCATCATAGTTACCAACACAGTAATATTGTTTCTTGACCGCATCTACAAAAAAATCCCAAGTGGGCTTGGCCCCATATATTCCAGACTTCTCTGTGGAAATTTTCTCCTAGTAAGTTTCCCACCAATGTTTTAAATGGGGGAGAGCCTTAAGGAGTGCGAAGGTGATCTTTTCCCTATGAGAGAAATTATGAACAAAGAAATAACCTTCTAACAGATTTAACCATTTTTCTAGGGCATCCGCATCTATTTATCCTTAAAATACTAGAATATCAAAATTAAATTGTACCTTGAAAGGTGAGGTTGCTCCAAAGTGGTCGCTTGATGAATATGCACTTGTTTTTATCAACAGACGTTGAAGGATGTGGGAAAATTTCTCCATCATTTTTTCCTTATGTCGTATGAAATATTTCTCAAGCAACATATTATTAGAATCGTCTGCTCTATCATTTTTCTTTTCTTCCACCATGGAGGGTTTCATGTGAGAGAGATTTTCCTCAAGAGAGACAATCTCAAGATCCAACTTGTTATACTCAAACCTTGTTGGGGCATGCACTAAAAACAATTATCAACAACAACCTGCTCTGATACCACTGATCCAAATTATTTTCTGCACGAAATGAGAGCAGAGATATAACACATAAATATAGCAATATATTGAAAGAGAGACAATAATATAACAAATAAATATTGGATATATAAAAAGAGGCATAGATATACAATAATACACAATTTCTATTGATGAACGAAATGTACAAAACTGTAGAAATACAGAGTGAAAGAATCGCTAGAATGGTGGCATCTTATCTCTGAGAATATATGTGATGGCTACACTCATTCACAATAATATGATTACAATGAAGCTCTAAAGAAATTTTTAATATAAATAAAATCCAAAACCCTAACCCCTGAAGATGAAAAGCCAATAGTTTTGTGTACCCCGTTTTGGGTAGTTAGGTGTATCAGTTTCTTGGGGGCATAACTTTGTCATACGATCTTTGTTTTGGGTGCATGATAGCTCGCTGGAAAGGTATCATTGAGGAGATTAATTTTGGTGGCTCAATTATATCCTTTAGCTATTATTGAGGTGATATATCATGAAAAAAACTTCATTTAGGCCCTCAAAATAGCCCTAGATGTTTAGGAAACAAAAAACTGTTAAAAATAGTAAATTTCCAGAAGACTGTTTTGATCAAGTTGGAATAGGTGGCTTGTCATCAATATGCACCTAAATAAAGACACCATCCCTTTCGAAATCACGTGATTGCGCATATGAAGTCTCACATGAGGTATCTATTGGGGTTGGAAGAACTAGATTTCTCCAGTAGTAAGGGAAATAGAGGTTGACGCGTGAATCATTCTTCCTAAACTTAACTCATGTATGGTATTGATTGTTACATAAACTATCACAACCATACATGAACATTACAGTATAACCAATCCGTAGAATAAATCCATTCTTCGAATTATATCATCATTCATGAATGCATAAAGACAAGTAATAACACAAGACACAATATCCTCTCTAAATTCCTTTATTTATCTTCTTTCTTACTAACTGAATATTACATTCATGATATTTCCATAACCTCAATTATCTTCCATTCGCACACTCTCATTCTCACATACGCACACATCTCTCCCTCTCTCTCTCTCTCCTAATCTTGTTACATATTTATACCCCAAATATAGGGTTTCAAGTTCTATTATTATCTATCCCAAAATATCCCATTACAATCCATGGCATAGGCATATTCAATTAAATGTCGATTTTCCTTCCTCTACTTCATGTTATTTATACAACTTTTTTTTTGTCCTTCTATTTCTGGAAAGTCACACTATAATCGTTTGCACTTCCTTTTCTCTCTCGCTTTCTTTATCCTTTTATCTTTGTGTTGTCTCCTTCCTTCGTTCCCTTTTGTGTCCTTTCTATATTCTACGTGGATCCTTCCTTCTATGAGATTCCTTCCTTCTCCACGCTTCCTTCTTACTTAGGCTTTTATATTCAAAATTTTCCTATCCAATAGGCCCCCAACTCTCACATGTGGCTTGCTCTGAGCCACTTAGGCCTCTTCCTGTTCTTCCATGCTACAATGAATTATTGCTCCATAACCTTAGTTGTTTTCACCTCTATGACAATGGTGGCCTCTTTGGCGGTGATATCCTCGATGGCCTTCTTGGTCAAACAATGCAATTTATTTTCTATATCATCCACGACCTACTTAACCTTCTCTTGTACAGTGGCCATGTCTCCAATAATATTGACCACTTCCTCCTGCCTAGGTCCAAGTCTTTTTTAAAGAACCTTATGTTGGTCTCTCAGTCGCTCTGCTTCAACATATACTTGTCGTTGCACAAAAATGGTCGTCATTCACTCGACTGGTGGCAATGTTGTTTCCTTTAATGTTGCCTCATTTTCCTTCTCTTGCACTGCTCGTATTCTATCTTATATGGCCTGCATTTATGGGTCCCCCATGAGTTCTTCCAAGAATTTGGCGCTTTCCTCACAAATGCGTGCACATTCATCTTCAAACTTCTTAATCCTAACAACTGCTATTGTTTTTGTCCACAGTCTACCCTCATGCACCTCAGGTGGTGTGCCTAGTGTGTTCTATCATTGGATATCCTAAACCTCCCCTCATAATCTCTTCATAACATCCATAATTTTCAACAATTGTTACTCCATGGTGGCCTCGATGACTAGGGGGAATTCGAGTACTCACTTGTATAACTATTGGATAGTAGCCTGGGTGTTCTACACCATAGCATTCACGTCATCCTTCTCCTTTTGGGATTTTGTTTCCCTTTCTCATGCGCTCTCCTGGGTCTTCAAAATTTCTTCCATTTTGTCTTCAAGATCCTTCTTTTACTATAGGGTGTAATAACCCTATTTCCCCCATCTTGTAAATATAACTATAACCTTCTAAAAGACTATGGGCAGACTAAATATCTGTGGATGTTGGAATTGATGAACCTTTTGTTATAAAAGGTAATGTATATATTTCTATTACTAAATAGAATGGAAAGTTTTGCATAATTGTTGAAGGGGTTTGCCAAGGTATATCATGATGCATTAGAGATAGTGAGAGGAACTAGTAATGGTTGAGATAACCCCTACCATAGCAGTACTCTACTGGATTTAAATTTTTCAAACCTAGATAATTTAATTACCATTCAAGTTGGTAGTTGGGAAGTATTCCTTAAGAGACAATGAGGAGATGGGTAGAGTACCCATCTGGAAATTTCTTGGCTGGACCCACAAAATTGAGAATTGGACCCATGAAATCTTGCTGAGGAAGGAAAGAAAAAGGCAGGTGTTAGCACTAGAAGTCACACCTAGACTGTTGTAGGTGTAAGCCTAATACCCATCATAATGTAAAAGATAAATGTTTATAAAAGGTGGAAAATGAATGAAAAACTCAGTCAAAGATGTCAAACACATATAAATCCATGCAATATACACTAGCAAACAAGGCCTTGAATGGATTCAAATCAGGTTTTAAGAGATGAATTGATAGATGGAAGACTTAACAAGGAAGATGAAATATGTATATCATTTACATCATGTAACACTAACACACATATGAAGAAAACTCTCTGAAATAAGAACCTCTTACAATCAAAGAGAAAATACTCTCATACACTTGCATACAATATCACAATAGATCCTTTATTGCAATAAAGAAACAATCATCCAGATGAATCATTCAACATAGACTGATATCAAAGAAAGATAGAAAAAGATGATAAAATAAGAAAGACTTATTTCCACCACTAAAAGTATCTTGGATCTAGTCCATACATTAGGAGAATAACTTTGTTTACAAAGACAATATCAAAATAGGAGTTTTTTGTCACACCATTTGAACCCATCCTAAGTCTTACAATGCCCTTTTTATAAGTCAAAACTATCAATTCCAGCTTTAAAATTCACCCCCCAACTTCCTCATAGGATCCCCATACCTAAGGGAAGTGTGGAAACAGGTGTACAAAAGAAAAGAAACAAGCGACTAATTTAAAGGAAGATGTTGGCAATATATGCAACATTCTTTAATAGTTGATGATGTGTCCTTAAGGGTGCATGTTCTTGAGACAAGTGGCCTTCCAAAGAGAAACTAACCCTCAGAGTGCTGGTACAAATCTATTTTGACAACTAGAAGCTCTCTTTTCACTACAAAATCTCCAAAAACTGAGTTCACAGCACAGCGCTGCAAATTGTCTTGAACCATCCAGTTCACAGTTCCAATGATTCCAGACATTGCGAACTCTCCTGTAGTGGTCTGTTTCACTTTTTCCAAAGTTTTAACACCTCAAAACTTATACCAAGTGTCTAAATATGATGCAAAAACTTCATTATCTTGATATATAACTGGAGGAAAACACCAAACTGCTAATTATGGTTTAAAACTCATAGCCATCACCAAAATGTTGTAAAATGCATGAAAAAAAAACTTTGATCAAAATTGATGTTGGTTATGAAAGATCAATGTCTTTATATTTTGGTTCTGGAGCTTCTTCTGGTAGCAACCTTGGCCAGCATGTCTAGGTTTTTCTTGGCCAATTCTTCTTTGAAAGGTTGTATCTCTTCCTTCAATTTCCTGATTTCAACTTGATGGGTCATGTTCTGCCTATAGAGATTCTTGAGCTTCCTATGAAGAGGAAAAAATATTTTTTCCGAGAATCTTGCCTTGTCAATGGTCTCTTCATACATATCCAACATTTCCTTAAGCTTCCTCCTGGAATCCAAGTCTCCCTTCTTCAACTTATCAGTTTCATCTCTTACTTCCTTCAGTTTCCTCTTGAGCCTCTTGAAGGTGGGGTTTCTTTCATGCCGAGGAATAGTGATGTCAATAACTTCCATAGGTTTCTTACAAGACTAATATTTTCCTTTTTCTGTGATGGAGGCTCTGTTGTATCATCCTTCACAAGGACATGTTTCTTGGATTCTTCTCTAGTAAAATGCCTCCTAGGTTTAACCTTATTTGCAGCAATGGGTGGGGAAAAAACCATCTTTTTTCCTTTCAAACCTCTTGGTTTTCTTGAGGAAACATCCATAGGGATATGATCTGCCATGGGTGAAGTTTCTCTATATGGAAGTTGTGAAGGACCTCCTACTTCTGTCAACTTAGCAGCTCTGGCATCTTTATCACTCATTGTCACTCTTTTCTTCTTGTTAGCCTCTGAATGCACAATCATCTCAACAAGAGTAGGAATTTGTCTCTTGGATTGTGGAGTGGGGGAAACATCTAATTGAAACTATGATGAAGTCAGGAAGGTTTCCCAATCAGTGTTTGTGTTCCTTAACTCTTCCATTACTAACATATTAATAATGCCAAAGTGAAAGACACTTGTATATACTATCTTTGACTTAGCTTGGACCCTATTTGACATCTTACCAATGCTTCTAATAAGATAAAATGGAAGGTTCGGGGCTTATTTTCTTGTGAAGTGTAACGGTAAACTGATGTGGTATTTGTACACCATGTTGAACCTCTTCTCACATGTGAAGTATCTATGGATAACCCTAAGCATCTTATCAAAGCATTCAATCATGTGACTTCTAGGTACTCCCTTGGACAAGTTGTTCTCCTGATACTCTGGCTTAAGGAATTTTTTTGAGAAGGAAGAATTTAATGGCATAGATTTGAACCATTTCTCCCCACATTTGGGTACCTTTGTTGCAACAGATATGGAATTCTCTGAAAAACCGAACTCTAACATCCCCACTTTAGTTTTAGTCCCATTAAAATTGAGTGGAAATTCTTTGGCCACCTCTAGATGCCATCTCTACATCTTTTGACTAAACTTTATACACCCTACCCTCTCAAAATCTTCCCTGAAAAAAGGTTCAGAGTTAAGGAGTTTCATATCATAAGGTATTGTCCTTGCAATATCCCCTCCCTTGTGAGTCTTTTTTTTGTTGAATATCCATAACCACTACTGGAAGAATGCTTTATGTAATTTGTTATGACAACTAGTTGTGTGAAAATAGAGTACACAGGAATTTAGGGTTTCAAATGACATAATTGTTTTCCTAAGGCTCACCTTGTCAAATATTTATATACATCACTCTATACACATCAATAGTATGAGATAGAGCACACTTCAAACATAAGGGATAATGGAACAACCATTGAGATTTGTATTGTAAGGAAGACAATTGAATCTTCCTGCTAAGAATAGGGTTTCATCAGCGTAGATATCAGTTTGCAGCACTAATAAAATATGCAATTTTAGGCTAGGTTCTGTAAATTATTCACCACACACCTCAGGTTTGATAAGGGTATAATTCAATTTCTTAATACTAGACTTCAAAATGATGCATAAAAAAGAGGGTTTGAACAATCATGGAACATAGGGTTTGCAGCGCATAGTTCACAACATGTGCTAGTGATGCAGATTCAAAGAAACTATTTCGCAGCGTTAAGGTGTTCAGTGTAACAGATGACTTATTTGCAGAGGAAAAAATGCATGAGGTCAAAAAAGAAATATGTACTAGTGTGTAGTGTTTAGGGCGCCATTGGAATGGATTTAACAGTTGGAAGAAAATAAGCTTGAACAGTTCGCAACACGAGTTCAATAAACAACATAAACCCCTATGTCAGCCTTTAAATAATGTGGAGACCATCAAGGAGTACCTGATAAACCTGGTTTTGATGATGATTCTTGTATACTTGATTTGATATGTTTGCAAGTTATCCAAACTCAACGATCCTCTTCAACCAGTCTTTAGTGCCAGTTCGCAGCGACAAGTTTGTAGCGCCAAATTCAAAATCAATGGTGCACTTCAAGGAGATTGTTAGAAATTCTGGGACATAATCCTTGAAAAACTAATTAAATGAGGGCATTGAAAATAAAAATAAAAACTTTGACACGTTTCTTAACTGCAATGATGACAAATGAATGCATGAGGTACTCATGAGTACACTGTGAACTCTCCTAGTGAGTTGGTAGCAAATATATTTGACTTTTGACTTGACATCTAAATGGTTGGATGGTGACAAAGGAGAACTTGGGTACAACTAGAGGCATGACATGTCATGGTAATTATTTTAGGATCAAAAATGTGACTCATAGGAACTATTTACCTTTTCATGATGACTAGTGACAGAAAAACTCTAAACCAAGGCTAAAAATATATTTGCTTATTCAAATAAAAAATTTAAGTTATGACCATACAAGAAGACCCAAAACCCAAGACTTATAAAACCCTATGACTCAAAAACAAAACCAAGGTGATTTTTTTAACCCTACAACTTTATGTGCTAACAGCAATAAAATCATGGGCAGAGAAAGGGGTCCAAGAGGAATGGGTTTGGTGACCATTTTTTGAGGAAGGATAGCATGTGCAACTCTTTGGTTCTAGAGATAACTAGAAAAAAAATGAATTGTCTTATGGGTACATGAATTGTTGGGAAGCATTTTCAATCCAAGATGATAAATGGGGTTGCAGAGAAGATGAGTGACTGAGGAATTACTCATTGCAGACCCCCTTGCTTGGTGGAGAGAAAACCAATCTACCAAGTTCACGTGGGAGGAGGAGAGTGATCTTCATCCCTAGTTGTTGTTGAACAAAATGAATAATCTCTCTCATAACATCATGATCTAGCTAGGGGGTGGCCAGTGGTAAATTCTTCCGGGAGTTGTTGTGCCTATGGTTGGGTGGAAAAGGGCACCCCTTTCAGCAGTTGCAACACTATCAAGTTTCTAGATAAGTATATTTTGTTAAATCTTTGTAGTGTTTAGATCAGAGAAAATTATAGACTGTGTTTTAGAGTAATATGAGTTCAATTCTCTATTAAAAGTTCCTTGTGAATTTAGATGGGAATGTGAAAATGTTATAGCTAAGTTTTATGTTGGGAATAGCTTCACCTTGTGACTTCCTATGCCAAATTCTGGGAGTGAATGTTTTGGTTGACTGAGTTTCACAATTTAATTCATGCATAGGAAATGAGGAGTGAACAGTTGAAGTCTTTATTAAGCATCAAAAGATAGAGAGAGTGATTTATTCATACTATTGTTTTATTCTAGTCTGTCCTCAAATATTATGCCGGAAAACTTAGAAGATATTAGATCTTTGTGGACTTTAGGAAATAATCCCAAATATGGAAAAACATTGAAAGTCATTATAAATGGGTATTAAGGAAAAATAATTAGGAAATAAACATGAAATTTTCTAATTGAATTAAAATACAAGATCTTTCAAAACTCTATTTGGCATTAATAAACATTTATGCTAAATTTGGGTTAAATCCCCTACATGTTTGGGAACAATCCCCTTAAATGTGGTAGGTTGTAAATGTTGGTAGAAATGCACATTTCACTGTAAAGGTAAATCTTTGTCTTAGGACCAATTTCCCTAAATTTAGTAAGAATAGTAAACCACCAGTAATAAGGAAACAAGATTTACTCATTTACCCACTAGAAGGGAGAGATTATAATTATATTTTAATTTTCAGAATAGAGAAATTTTCTTGGAGTAGAAATTTTTTTAAATCCCTTTATAAATAAAACTATATTTTCTTTTTTCTTGTTTTCCTGTAAGAGAAAATAATTTCATTTAAATTCTCCAGGTAATAAAACCATGTAAGGATATGGAAATATATGTATATATGTCTATATACATATTATTATTATCATTATCACTAATATTATTATTATTATTATGAAAATGGAGATTAAAGTTTTGGGAGTGTAAAATGCCTGAGACCAAAAGAAAATATAAAATAATACGATTCCAAATGCCAAAGTACTCCAGGGAATAACCTATCACTAAATGCCTTAACCATTTCATGGTATTCGGAACTCCAGGAGTTCGAAGCTCCGGGGCTCCAGGATGTTTGGGTGATGGATCTCACGAGCTAAAATCGTCGAAGACCCAAACCCTACCTTTCCTTGTACAAATTTTACATAGGCCATAAATATAATCAATTATATGATATTATATTTAATTGTGATCAAATTAACATAATTGAGTATAATAACCCTTTATTGCAATTTGTTATATTATAATTCAAAATAAATCATTGTATTTATATTACGTTATAATACAAGTGGGACCCCTCCGAGAATATGGGATGTTTGAGGAATGGAGAGTGTGATGAAGATTCAGAGTACTTGACCCGGAGATCCTCCCTCATCCCAATGTTAAATATAATATTGAATATTTATTAAGCATGGGTTCCATTATCAAGGAAATGTATTATTGTAATATGTTATAATAAATTTTATTAAAATAGATACATGTGGATAAGACCAACCCTTTTCCCTTGTTTTCTAAATATTAAAAATGTGCAATATGGATAAGTGGGGACCACTTCGGGGCTTTAGGACTCCGAGGCTCTGAGAGGTTTGAGAAAGAAGAGTATGTTGGAGATCCGAAGGAGTTGACCCAGAGAGCTCTCTCTCTCATTACAATATTAAATATAATATTTGGGATTTTATAAACATGGGCGCAATTTTACAAAGAGGTGAAATATATGTTATTATAAATGAGTTTATTATGTTAGCTGCATGTGACAAAGTTCCAACCCTTTTCTTTCTTTCTGAATTTAATATTTTATGTGCAATCACATGTTAATGTGGAGCTCCAGGAGTTCGGGGCTTCGGGACTCTAGATGTTTTGGGTGATATAATGAACAAACTAAAAGGGACGAAGGCTCGAACCTACCTTCCCGCATTCCCATGTTATAATTTTATTAACCTTAATTAATTATATTGTGTGTTAATATAATTACATGTATTTGCGCAAAGTCATAATGTAAGTGGGACCCTCTCCATAGCTTCGACATTCGGGAGTTTTGGGTATGTTCCTAAAATCATGATGAAGAATTTTCTCTGAAGTCCAAAGACTTAGGTGCTTATTGAAATTAATAATCCTAAGTGCTCCTTTGATGTATTTTATTATATTATAATATAATTAAATATAATTATATTTTAATATAATTAATAAAAGAACAAATTTGTGATATGATTAGATTATAATTTTATGTGGCGGGGTATTGATATAATAATTAACCCTAAATTCACCCCGAAGTGTGGGTTTACCAAGGTGAAAGAGAAGTAATCCTTGGTTTAACTAGGTCGGTAATGTAGACCAAGTAAAAACATAATTTACGAGGTAAATAAATTTTAATGAAGAATTAATTGTCCCTAATGGGGATTAAATAAATGATTTAATGATTAGAAAAGAATGGGATTTTACCATGATAATGTTTAATTAAATTAGTAGGCCTATAAGATCTAGACAAGCGTCAACCTCTGGTTGGGAGAGTCTTTGCATGCTATGAGGATGTGTCATGTCAGGTGGTAGGGGGCCACGTGGATGCCACATGGTGGTGAGAGACTCTAGTCAATGAAGGATCAAAGAACTTTGAAGGGCCCTAACTTGTGACCAGAACTTGGATCTGGACAAATTTCTATTCATTGGAAAAGCCTCATCGAATCGAAGGCAAGGAAATCCTAGTTGCAGGGATTTGAGATGATTGAGAAGAGCGAAAAATTTATACCCCATCCCTTAAAAGGGTACTTAGGGGTCAGGTGTGTGACACATGTTCATATCATATTGCATCTATATGTGGGCACTTTTGTCCCTCAATTCGACTAAGTCTCAGTGTGTAGTGTTGCCTTGATTCCTTATCTCCTTAACCAACTACTCTTGGAGTTCCTCTATGTTTTGGATGGATAAGTTGGAGATGACGATATTAAGTTGGCCTAAAGCCGTAATCTGTTCCTGCAATTCCCCCACTGGTAACTCCAGAGTGGTTACCTCAAGCCTTATAGTGTGATGCTACCTTCAGGGTTGGATTAGATCTTCATGTGCACTAGCGTCAGATTTCCTTTGTTCTATGGATGGGACTTCCTCTATATTGGGGTCTTGCACAATGCATGTTGTCTCTAAAAGATGTTGCAGGACTCCCAATTGATCATGGACCTTCTTCTATTGGTACTCTTTCTTTGTCACAGCTTCCTCCCAAAGCTACTCGGTGGAATAACGAATCAAGAACCCAATGTGATCCATATCATCTTTAGTCAAGATATCAAATGGGGTCTAGTGTTGTGATTTTTATTTATTTCATGCTCCCCCTTTATTTTCTAGCATCCCTCCTATCTATTCTGGCTCTTGATCTTTCCTTTTGAGGCCAACTTCATCAACTTTCGTTTTTCCCTGGTTCTTGTTTGCACCATATGTTCGGCCCTAAGCCTCTTCCTCCTTGCTTTGTCCTTGGTCTTCATCCTTCTAGGAGGACCCTGGATTTTTGGTTAGGTTCTTCCAGTCATCCTCCCAGTCATTAGTTATGGAATGCACCTCTTCCACTGTCAGTCAGTAATTGGTTGGTTATTCTTGTCATGCAAGATCCTTCTTAACTTTCACATAGAAGTGGTGCATGACAACTCTGAACCGTGCGACATATCAGTAAGCGATAATGGATTCCTCTGGAATTTGTACTGTAGTCTTTACCACTTTTGTGATGAAATGAAAATATGAGTAAAAATAAATGTTGGTATCAGTCTGTTGTCTTCTTATGGTGGAGTGCCATAAATTGGTGTATCTGGCAGCCAATGGACTACGACCTGAAACACACATGCGTTGGTAGTATGCGGGCTCCTACCATCCGACCAATGCAATAAGAATAAGTAGCCACGTATAATGAAATTTCGCACCCTTTTCCTCGTCTTTTGTGAAATCCTGCAAGAATTGATTCACGAGGAAGATTTCCCAGTTCATATGCATTCCTTCCTTGCATATCTCTACCATGGATATGATTGTTGTCGGTACCTCATCCTTTAAACATTTATGCAATAATTTGCAGGCCAAAACATGCATCGTGAACTTGACCTCTTGGTCACTGATGCTCTTTACATCCAGACCATGTCGTGAACTTGAACTCTTGGTCACTGATGCTCTCCCATTTTAAGAAATAGTAAGTTCAGGTCTTAGCCTTCCTTTCTCAACCCTGTAATGCACGCAAATAGTGTTTTATCAATTGAAACTGGGGGATCTAGCCAAAGTGTCCCTCCATGTACACAAATAAGAAATACCGTGAGACAGACATTGTTTTCATTACTTCGTCTGAAATATGGAATTTTGAACAACTTAGGGATTCCTACTTTCTCCAGACCTGATGCCCATTCCTGTGCTTCCACCTAAGTTTTTCCTGTAGCGGGATCTGTCTTTGTGCATAAATATTGATCCCTAGACAACTCAGGGAACTTTTTCATGTATGGGATGTCATGATCCATAAACATTAAGTTGGCCACCTTGTTGAGCATGTCCTCATCTTGCCTAGCACCCTTCAGGACTGGTGGTATGGGTAATGGATATTTGGAATTCTTTGCTATTGTACTTGAGGGTGCATCATCCGTCCTTGCAGACAAATAATCTCTGTAAAAAAAATTGGGAGGTGACGGGGCGGAAGGGTTAGTCACTTCTTCTACCTCAACATCTACCGGTTGCTTGGACTATTTTCTTGCTGCACTGGAGGGTTCTCCTACTCCTAGTGACACCATTTTTTATATATGATGAACATGCGGATGAACTCTCTATATCTATGTGGGTCATTGTAACTTGACTTGGAGAACTCCTGCTCTATTTTCTCGGTTTTTCATGCAAAACATAACTTAGAATTTCCTTCTCACTCAGTATTTGGTGTGTTCATGCCAAGTATACCTGTCTTATCTTTCCTTAACTTCCTTTTCCAATATGGTGTTGAAGTGGGTAACTGGTTAACTAAATGCTCCTTAATTTCCAAATACGCCTTATGATCCTCCTTACGTACTATTGACAAATCTAGGATTTCTGATGGATTTTTGGATTTAATGCTTCTATGGTGCTTTAATGACCCATCATGTCGGTCGTCCAGCTAGATTTTTCATGCTGACCTGTGCAGTAAGGTCATGTCCATATCTTCTTGTTAAACTTGACACAGTGTTCACTTCGTGTAATATGATCAATCCAACTTCGCAAGTTCTGATACCTTGGGATTATGCTTACTCTTTTTCTTTCTCCTCTCACTACCTTTTTATTTTTTTACTTTCCTTTTTCTACATTTTATTTGTTTTTTCTTTTGTTTCTTGCTACTATGGTACACCTACTATAATATAGGGGTTTATGTGTTGCACAGGTCACTGCGTAGATAGTCAGCTCTCTCTATAGAGATTCATCCAAATTCGATTCACCATTACATCCAAGATCTGTCCATCCAAGGTTCCCAACCGCACAACACCTATCTTTGTTATCTATTGGATCACATACATTTCTAACTAGTGGATGTGAAACTTCCCTGGGTGTTGTATATACTTGTTTTTGTAGACTAGTACTAGGTCGCTGACTTGTAATTTATTAGTTCTAATATGTCGATCATTTTAGGCCTTCTCTTTGGATTTATGAACCTTTTGATGGAATCCAACAATAAATATGTTCTCCTCAAGTTGGACTAACTGCGCCAGTCTCTTCTCTATTGCACCTGTGTCCGAGATCTCAATGATGGATACAATGCATAGACTAGGTACAATGAACTCCATGGGCATTACTACTTCATGTCCATAGACCAACTGGAATGGTGTCTTCCCTGTCAGCTTCTTACCTGTAGTTTTGTATGCCCATAGTATTGCAGGGATGTGTAAATCCTAATTGTCTCTTCCAACATTGTAGATATTTGTCAAAGAATTCTCCAAAATTTTATTGAAAGATTCTACTGTGCCATTAGCCTGAGGGTGATATGGTGTAATTTTTTGATGATGAATCTGAAATTCCTCAGTTAATGCATCAATGGTTTGGTTAAGAAAGTGTGTACCTTGATCGCTAAGTAATATGCATGGACATCCAAACCTAGTGACTACATTCTCAAAAACAAACCATGCAACACTATCTAGAGTGCAATTAGTGACTGGTGGTGCTTCCACCCACCTTGTTAAATACTCAGTCACAGTGATGATGTATCTTTCTCCTAGTCTCCTTGCTTGTGGGTTGATGAGACCCAAAAAATCAATATCCCACTTATCGAATGTTTGCAACATAACAGGTGGATTTAATGTCATTTCATCTTGTTGAGATGGTTTACCCACTCTTTGGCATAAGTCACAGGACTAAAAATATTCCTTTGCATCCTTGAATAGTGTAGGCCACCAAATCCCTGAGAATAAAATATTTTGTGTCGCTTCTTTTCCTGTGTAATGTCCTCCAGCAATCCCATCGTGTGCTTCCTCTAATATAGTTGATCTTGTTATCGCAAAATTTGTACTTTGAAAGATAGGAAAGGTAAATGAAGACAAATTGATGCAATAGGAGACTATCCTATCATTGTCACCTCAATAAGATGTCTCTTTCTATTTAGGGTGGTAGGCCCAGGGGAGACGTCCCCGGTGACTTGGGATTTTGAGAAGGCAAAGGATAAAGGCCAAGGAAAAAGTTTCCCTCTCACAAGTCACCACCGATCAGAAAGTTCAGCTAAATAGCCAATTTAGAAATGATAAACCAGAAGTGTACCTTCCTAGAACAAAGCAACATGAAAACTATAGATTTACAAGAGTACTTGTTGGTTATAACTTCATAGACCATCAACTTTCTTAAATGAAACAATTTTCTAAATATATTGAAGTAAACAGAAATATTATAGAAGCAATGATTATAGAGAAATACTTCACATAGAGTGTCTTAAGACTAACTTCAAAATGACTAAAACCCATTCACCATTGAAAGCATATCATTAGCATTTGGCAGAAGCGTATAGACAAACTATAACTCAACCTTTACAATTGATTTATGAGATTTTAATGTTGCATTAAATGGTTGTAACTTCAAATGAATAATAGAAGCAATAAGGTTAGCAGGTCAATCTAAACTAGGGTTAGAAGGGGTTAGTAGGTTGTTTAAAGATTTGGAAGTTTGAAGGTTGTGATAAAAGTATTCAAGCAAGAAGTCTTAGACCAGTGCATTCATAAGGAAAATGGAGTCAAGAAGTAGCAGCAAGATTTGAAGGACCAAGATGATAATAGAGGGGCCAAAGACAAGAGGAATTTGATGGATGAAGTTTTGGTAAGCCAAGGCTTCAACCATCAAACCTTAGGGGAAAACGTCTGCTAAGGTGTAGGTAACCCTAGGCCTTAGTAGGTTTTCCTCCTTCTTTATCTCAATCACAAAGTAAAAATGGCCTGGATGAAGAACAAATGATAGGGTGTTACAATGGAAAGGCCCTAGCAATGATGTCAACAAATAAAATAGCTCCTTGGCATAATCTAGTAGGTAGATAGCAATTAGAACAAGGACAATAACATGTGATTATTCCCTAGGGTTTAATCCAACAATTTCATTAAAAAAATGCAAAGTAAAACACCATAACCAATCAAGTAAGAGAAGGATTGCATAAATTTACTCACATTCACCAAGTATTTATCAAGCCAAGCCCTAGTTATAAACTTTACACCAAGAAAAATGCCAATTCCACCAAAACTAGCCATCCTTCAACAAGTGCGCACTAGAAATTTCAGCCAAAAACCCTAAGAAGGGTGCAAATTTCAGACCTCACCAAAGAGTGAGTGAAATATGATGAGAAAATGAGAGTTTTATCTCTCTACTTATACAATATAAGTGACCTTAAATTTTATTGTAGGTCATAAAACGCTGACATGGCCAAATTTACATCAAAATATTGGTTTACATTAAATTTCATAATAAAAACCCTAAATCAAGCATAAATCAAGACGTCATGCCCTTTTAGGGTGACGTTATGCCCTTTTAGGCCAACATTGGCATCCTGGGGAAAACATTAGGCCTTCTTGGGCCTCAAGAACCTACCACACGTGCCACTTGGCACATAACTGCCTCCCAAAACCTGCATAAGCACTGGATGATGTCATGGGTGTCCTAGGTGATGTCATGGGCCTTCCAAGGCCTACATCCTGGTGGAAAGGGCACAACCCCCCTGGGTATGGGTCTGCCAAGATGCCTCTGGTGTAACGTCCTTCCTTTCTCCTGTGCAATCCTATGATCTGTCATTGCCCCCTGCTAGGGTCTCAACATCCATCTAGTGGGCTTTCAGCCCCATGGAGGCTCGAACTGATCATCTCCCCATGCGTATTTGTCCATAAGGGTACTTGTCCATCGGGTATGGTCCTGAAACATCAATAGATATGCCCTCCATGGGATCATAAGTCACAGGTATCATAGCAATGTCAATCACATCTAATCATCAAATTATTAAGCATGTAAAAAAGGCCCTTTTACCCGAACAAGTACTCAAAGAAATTATACTAATGTACAAGCCAAGTTTGGAATAAAAGATAGGATGTCCTATTGGGATAATGCTCACTGGATGTGGGATGTTTCTGGGAGAAATCAAATCCAAGCCATGTGAGTGGATGAGGTGGTAAGGGATGTCTGGGTAAGGGGTGCAGTGATAGTAGGGAAATGCATGGCTTACCTGTGGGTGCCTCTATAGAGGGTGAGATGCACCTGTCATGGATGCAAATGTTTCCAAGCCCATTCATGCCTTTTATCTTTATTTTTATTTCTTTTTCTTTCAAGAAGCTAGTCAAGGGACACTGTCGTGGCATGGTGACCAGTGGTGGCAATGTTACGCACAAGAATTTCACAGAAATGAGAAGGTTGGCTTGTAATGAGACCCCTTTCTCTTGGCTATGCCACCAAGAGCCACTACCCTGGCTTGGTAACTAGCTGCTAGTAGTGTCATACCACTAGATGCCCATGGACCTAATAGGTTGGCTCATGATGAGACCCCCTATCCTCTAATTAGGTCTTGTTTTATTATTTTTTATGGGTCCCTCTATTTCTTGCTGAGAAGCCTTTTACTTCTTTCTCAAGGATCCCTGGGTTAAGCATCTCGAGGTTTTATTTTCAGGATTTTATCTTTTGCCAACTGCTTTTACCCTCTGGGATTTTAGCCCCTTCTTCCCACAAGGTAAGGTGCAACCCTTAAATAATTAGCCAACCCAATGCTCGGACCACTGTAATGGGATGGATGAGTGGGAAAAGGATGGAAAGTGGTAAGTATGGTGGAAGCGAACGATGGCTTCTCATGAATCCCCCTAGTGGAAACTCAAACCCTATGGGTACCAGCTTACTAGGGAATCCTATCATTCCCCCTAGATATGGTCAAGTGGATAGGTATAAGATCTAAACACTTGTTAGAAACAAAAGGAATTGAATGCACATATTCAAAAAAAATTAGGATCAAAGTGACACATACCATGATACCCGAACGCATTGCCTCATTGAGAAAGATCCATTTCTACTACAAGACCAGGTTGAGGTGACAGATGTTGTTGTTGCTGACAAAGTGGAGGAGTTGAAGAATGAAAATATGGGCCCTCCAGGACCATGCTCAAGTCGATCTGGTTCTCTGTACTCCATGTCTAGGACCTGTGGGCCTGGAGACATAATCTCCCTAGTTATCCCTAAACTGAGGAATAACATCTGGCTCCAACTCAAGGACATGTGCTCACGTAGAGCGCATGAGAACCTCATAATCTTTTGGCATAACCTGTAACCTGCTTGATCTCAAAATAAAGTTGTTAGCAAACATTTGGGGTGGTGATATCACCCCCATCTCACATATCAATAGAAATTAAATAAATCATATATACAAGTGTGAATACAAACTACTCTAGTATGAAATGCAAATGATATATACAATGAATACAAATTCCTACTTACCTATACTTACCTATCATGCTGCTAGCGGATAGTAACGCTTGATGTGCAAAGCATTTACTAGTAGCTTCAAATCTTCTCCCTCCATTGTCCCTAGGTTGAAAGAGTTTGTACCTACATGACTCATGATCTTGTAAGGACTTGTCCATAGCCCATCCAAATTTTTGTGCATACCAGGTTTCTCCCTTCTCTTATCCCATAATATCAAGAGATCTCCCTTAGTGAAATATCTCTCTTTCTCCTTGTGGTCGAAGGTGTTTTTTATATTTTTCTGGTTTATTCCCATTTGACTTAGGGCGCTTCTTCTAGACTCATCCAACTCTATCAACTGGTTAATTTTCCCTTGGATTTCTTCTCCATTTGTAGCATACTGTTGAGAAAAATGGAGGATGTGAATTTGGAGGTTAACAGGACGTTTCTCTTCTAATCCATATACTAGCTCAAAAGGGGTTCTTCTTGTCGAGGTCTTTGTTGTTATTTGATCTGCCCATAAGGCATATTTAATTTTTCTATCCCAAGACTTCTTGTTTTCCCCCACAACTTTCTTGATAATATTCATAAGGTTCTTGTTGCTAGACTCTGCTAATGTATTTCCCTATGGATAGTAGTTGGAGGAATGAGATATGACGATGCCATACTTGAAACAAAACTTTGCTAATGCGTGGGAGCTAAATGCTTTGGCATTTTCTGTGGTAATCTTGGATGGGACACCAAACCTAGTTATGATTCGTTCCTCCAAAATGTTCATGACTACTTCCTCAGTGGCATTCTTTGTGGCAATAGACTCTACCCACCTGGTAAATTAATTTGTGGTTGTTAGGATCCACTGGTATCCATTACTCAAATTATCCTTAAATTCTCTAATGAAATCCAAACCCCATTGTTGAAAAGGAGCTTCTACCACTATAGGATTTAGAGGTTGTGCTGGGAGTTTTGGTTTACTAGAGAAGTACTGGCAAGGCTGGAAAGATTGGACATATCAGTGAGTTGGCCAATAATACCCAGCCCTCAAGATCTTGTGAGTAGTAGTGTGAGCTGTGAAATGTTCGCCACAAAATCTAGAGTGTAATTCTTTCAACAATTTCTCATCTTCTTCTTGGTTGACACATCTAAGGATAACTCCATCGGAATATTTCCAATCAAGGCCATTTTCGGTTAGATAATATTTCATAGCCTTAAGTCTCAAATCCATTCTTTTGTAGTCCACTAAGTGATCAGGGCATGATAACTTCTTAAGGTAGTGGATGATATCAGAATACCACTCATAATGTTTTAATTCACTGACCACCACATTTATCTTTTCACTTTCTCCCATTTGTATGGACTCTTAATTGCTCTCAGTCAACATCTGGGATAGACCTTGTCCCTTTATAATCTTAGTGGGTTTTATCTCTAAGTCATACTCTTTGATTTTGGAGACCCACTTGCCCCTAGTACTGATACAATCTTGTTGTGATAAAACATCCTTTACTACTGGGTAAGGGACATAAGCTTTGATTTTGTTGTAACCCACGTAGTTTCTAAAGTGCTTGAGGGACTTCACTAAGGCATATGCTTGCTTCTCGGTAATTGAATAATTCAACTATGAATCTCTAAGGAATTTACTCATGAAGGCCACATGATGTTCATAATCGTCAACGTCCTTTTGCAGCAAGGCGCCTGCAATGGTATCCTAAGAGGCAAATGAGAATATTATGAAATCTCGTGCATAAACTGGGCTGATCAAGACTGGGTCTTGGGAGATAGCATCCTTTATGTATTCAAAATATTTGATGGCTTTATCATCCCATTTAAGGGAAAATTCCTTCTTTAGTAGAGCACTCATGGGTTTTATCCATTTAGAAAAGTTTGGGACAAATCTTCGAATGAAGTTTATCTTTTCGAAAAAATATTGCAAGGACTTCTTGTTGGTTGGAGGGCAAACATATTTTATCAACTGGACCCTTTTAGGGTCAATGGAGATTCCCCCTTTCGAAGCTACATGACCCAAAAGTTTCCCTTCATCTATCCCGAAAACAAATTTCTTAGGATTTAAGGAGATACCATACTTCCTACATCGTCAAAAACAATTATGAGGTGTGAAATATGGTATTTCCTCTCCTTTGATACAACTGTAAGATCATCTTGGTAAATTTATATGATTTTCTGAATGATATTCCTAAAGGCAAAGTCCATTTCTCTTTGGAAAGTAACATCGGCGTTCATAATACCAAACAGAATTCTCAAATACATAAGTGTTCCCCATGGTGTGGTAAATGTCATTTTAAGTTGGTATTCTCTCTTAAGCAAGACTTAGTTGTACCTAAAGAATCTATCCAACATGGACATCATCTGTTCCCCCCCTAACCCTTTGTAATAAATGTTCCATATTTGGGAGGGGATAGTTGTCTTTCAAGGATAATTGGTTAAGGTTTCAGAAATCAACGCACAAACGTATATCACCATTTTTCTTCTGGACGACTACCAAATTTGACATCCATGAGGAGTACTTGATGGGAGCTATAATGTCAGCATCGACCATATTTTGGAGTTCCTTTTGTATTTTTCTTGCCAATTTTGGATTCATGTGTCTTAGTTTTTGTCGAAAACGTTTGGCTCCTTCTGTCAAAGGTATATCATGTTGGATGGCATCACCCCTATAGGCCTTTAATTCATCGCAATTCCAAGTGAAAGTATATTTGAATTCTCTTATGAGATCTATAATTTCAATCATTTCCTTCTCAGTGGTTCCTTTCCCTATTTTGACCATCCTTGGATCCATTTCCATACCGATGATGAATTCTAGCGCTTCATCTATTTGTTTGTTGGGATCTTTTATTTTGAAAATGTCGTTTCTATCGAAGAGGTTTTCTAAAGGGACACATCCTTTAGGCAAGGTGTTATTTTGAGGGTTTACCACATCCAAGTCCATGGAATCATCCAGGAAATTTATTTTTGAATTGCAGAATTCTTTGTTATTTTCCATGAACCTAATGATCTGGGCATCATCTTCAAAGACTTGTCAGTGTTCCAAATTATCAGGGATAGAAGGTCTAAACAGGACTTCCATTTTTCATAAGTCTCGCAGCAGACCATCACAAGGTTGCAAGGTAGAAGAAGAAAAAGCCAAGGAATCTGCCACATGGTTTTCTTCTTGGGGAACAGCTTTAACTGTCACCATCTCAAAAGATTTTGAAATGGACCGCGCCAAGTCATGATACCTATTCATCTTTTCATTTTCTGTAGCAAAGTTTAATAACACTTGTGATACTATGAGGTTTGATTCCCCTATTACCCTTAAGTGTGTGACACCTTTATCAATTGCCAAGTTGAGACCTAGGATCAAAGCTTCATATTTAGCAATGTTGTTTGTATAGTGATACTCAAGTCTATAGGAGTAATAGAAGGTTTCAGGGGATGGGGTTGTCAAGACAATCCTGACCCCTGACCCAGAACTTGAATGAGATCCATCAAATTCTAAAGTACATAATCCCTTAGGTGTTTTGGTAGTACCACCTTCATAGCTTGCTTCTTGGATGAACCAATTATCAATGCCATTGTTAATACATCGAAGTTGATCATCTAGTTTGCCAGAGGTTTCAACTAGGGATCCTACAATGGGTTCTTGGTGTAGGGTGAAGAATCCTCCTTTAGGGTGAGGTATGGCCACTTTTGATCCTTGGTCTTGGAAACTTCCAGCCAAGTGTTCTACAAGGTCCTTGCGGAAAATTATACCCCAATTGCTCAAAGCATCTATTACCAACACGTCTATAGTAAAAGGAGTGCTAGGGCAAGAGTCAAAGGAAACATTCAAATTCCTAATAATCCCTTTTGAAAAATCTCCATGTGTGTTTGGTTGTGATAGGCTCAAGCCCAACTGGTGCATGAACTTTTCAGTCATGATGTTGGTTGTAGCGTCTGAGTCAAATATGCAATTATGGAGGGAGTCATTGACTTGGAGAGTAACATAAAAAGGTGTAATATCCTCATACCTTGGTCCAGCGCTTTCTATCTGGTGGAAAAAAGGAGAGACTTCATCAAGAAGGTCATCTTTGTAAATTGGCAATAGGGAAACTTCAATCTCTACATCCCTGTGTGCTACAAAGATGTTTTGAATGGGTTCTATTCTCTCAAAGAATAAGGAAACATCTTGTATGTTGATGGAGTGTGTGCTCCACTTCCTACAAGGAGCATTGGGTTCCACTTCAAGGAACTCGGGAAGGTTAGTTTCATTTTCTGCAATTACCTCATCATTTGATCCCCAAGAGTCTTTGTTGTGAAAAAGGTTAATTTGATGGATGGAGTCCTCGAACTTAAGGTTTTCCTCAATTTGGAAAGAAAAATCTTGTGCTTCATCTAATTTTGAGGGTGAACTACAAAATTCCCTCTAGGGATTTCAAGTAATGCTGGAGAATAGCATCCTCTGAGTTGAAGTTGGGTCGGAGTTTCTTAAGGAGAATATTGAATCTATCATTGAAGTCCCTAATGTTGTTGTTGGATCCTTTGCAAATATGGATGTATTGAGAGTAAAAGGATTGTGCATTTTCTTGTTTACACCACCTTAATTTTAAGGCTCATTCAAGTTCTTCAGGAGTTTTGATGCTTCCATTCGGGAGACCATTAATCTAGACCTTGGCACTCCCAGTGAGTGATCTTGCAAAGATCCTCATAAATACATTGGGGTGTTATTTTTTGGATTGATGAAATTGAAACCCTTCACAAAACCGGGTCCAATGTGAGTTACCACAGGATCCTCCTTCTCCTAAGAACCTCAGTATCCAGGAGTCAACCCTTTTGGGTAGATCATGTAATCCCCCTTGGGTTTTAGCTAAATCAAGAGAGCGAAATAGTTCTTTGTGAGACCATTTAGGAGAACTTACAAAGGTAACAGGATTTGTAGGGGTAACAGAGACCACAGTAGTAGAAAGAGGTATGTACTGACGCCCACTACAGATCGTCATTTGTGGAGTCACCAGATAATTTTATTGAAATTATCAAATAAATAAGGGAATCATCCCTAGTGGAATCGCCAGGTAATCTTGTAAGATAAACATTCTTGAGGAAAGGCTTCCCAAAAAGTGTCTTATTTGAGGAGAATTGACTCAGTGTTCCCTGATAAGAGGGCCAAAATGTTATCATGCAATTTGTACTTTGAAAGATAGGAAAGGTAAATGAATACAAATTGAAGTAACAGGAGATTATCCTATCACTGTCATCTCGATAGGATGTCTCTTTCTATTTAGGGTGGTAGGCCTAGGGGGGATGTCCCTGGTGACCTGGGATTTTGAAAAGGAAAAGGATAAAGGCCAAGGAAAAAGTTTCCCTCTCACAAGTCACTACCAATCAGAAAGTTCGGCTAAACAACCAATAAAGAAATGATAAACCAGAAGTGTACCTGCCCGAAACAAAGCAACATGAAAACTATAGATTTGCAAGAGTACTTGTTGGTTAGCACTTCATAAGACCATCAACTTTCTTAAATGAAACAATTTGCTAAATATAATGAAGTAAATAGAAATCGTATAGCAACAATGATTATAGAGAAATGCTTCACATAGAATATCTTAATACTAGCTTCAAATGACTAAAAACCATTCACCATTGAAATCATATCATTAGCATTTGGCAAAAGCATATAAGAAAAACTATAACTCAACCTTTACAATTGCTTTATGATATTTTAATGTTGCATTAAATGGTTGTAACTTCAAATGAATAATAACAGCAATAAGGTTAGCAGGTCAATCTAAACTAGGGTTAGAAGGGGTTAGTAGGTTGTTAAAAGATTTGGATGTTTCAAGGTTGTGATCAAATCACTCAAGCAAGAAGTATTAGACCAATGCAATCATAGGGAAAATGGAGTCAACAAGTAGTAGCAAGAATTGAAGGACCAAGATGATAATAGTGGGGGCAAAGACAAGAGGAATTTGATGGATGAAGTGTTGGTAAGCCAAGGCTTCAACCATCAAACCCTAGGGGAAAACAGCTGCTAAGGTGTAGGTAACCCTGGGACTTAGTACGTTTTCCTCCTTCTTTATCTCAATGACAAAGTAAAAACGACCAGGATGACGAACAAGTGATAGGGTGTTGCAATGGAAATGCCCTAGCAATGACTTCAATGGATAAAACGACTCCTTGGCATAATATAGTAGGTAGATAGCAATTAGAACAAGGACAATAACATGTGATTATTCCCTAGGGTTTAATCCAACAATTTCATTAACAAAATGTAAATTAAAACACCATAACCATTCAAGTAAAAGAAGGATTGCATAAATTTACTCACATTCACCAAGTATTTATCAAGCCAAACCCTAGTTATAAACTTTCCACCAAGAAAAATGCCAATTCCACCAACACTATCCCTCCTTCAACAAGTGTGCACTAGAAATTTCAGGCAAAAACCCTAAGAAGGGCCCAAATTTCAGACCTCACCAAAGGGCGAGTGAAAGATGATGAGAAAAAAATATTTTTATCCCTCTATTTATACAATAGCAATGACCTTAAATTTTATTTCAGGTCAGAAAAGGCCGACATGGACAAATTTACATCAAAATATTGTTTTACATTAAATTTCATAATAAAAACCCTAAATCAAGCATAAATCAATACGTCATTCCCTTTTAGGGTGACATTAGGCCCTTTTAAGGTAATGTTGGCCTCCTGGGGAAAAACGTTAGGCCTTCTTGGGCCTTCGAAACCTGCCACACATGCCACTTGGCACATAACTGCCTCCCAAAACCTCCATAAGCATTGGATGACATCATGGGTGTCCTAGGTGATGTCATGGGCCTTCCAAGGCCTATGTCCTGGTGGAAAGGGAACAACCCCTTGGTTATGGGTCTACCAAGCTGCCTCTAGTGGAACGCCCTTCCTTTCTCTTGTGAAATCCTCTAATCTATCTTTGCCCCCTGCTGGGGTCTCATCATCCATCTGGTGGGCTTTTATCTCCATGGAGGTCCAAACTGATCATATCCCCATGTGTACCTGTCCATCGGGTATCATCCTGAAACATCAACAGATATGCCCTCTATGGGCTCATAAGTCACAGGGATCACAGCAATGTCAATCACATCTAATCATCAAGTTATTAAACATGTGCAAAAACCCCTTTTACCCATACAAGTGCTCAAAGACATTATACTAATATACAAGCCAAGTTTGGAAGAAACACTAGGAAATAATATTGGGATACTTCTCACTAGATGTGGGATGTTTCCGAGAGAAATCAAATCCAAGCCATGTGAGTGGATGAGGTGGTAAGGGATGTCTGGGCAAGGGGTGCAGTGATAGCAGGGAAATGCATGGATTACCTGTGGGTGCCTCTATAGAGGGTGGGCTTCACCTGTCATGGATGCATATGTTTCCAAGCCCATTCATGAATTTTATCTTTATTCTTATTTCTTTTTCTTTCAAGAAGCTAGTTAAGGGACACTTCCCTTGCATGGTGACCAGTGGTGGCAATGTTATCCACAAGCATTTCATGGAAATTAGAAGGTTGGCTCGTGATGAGACCCCCTTTCTCTTGTCTATTCCACCAAGAGCCACTACCCTAGCGTGGTGACCAGCTGTTGGTAGTGTCATATTGCTACATGCCCATGGACCTAATAGGTTGGCTCGTGATGAGACCTCATATCCTCTAACTAGGTCTTGTTTTTATTATTTTTATGGGTTCCTTTGTTTCTTGCTGAGAAGACTTTTACTGATTTCTCGGGGATTCATGGGTGAAGCATATCGAGGTTTCATTATTTGGCTTCTATTTTTTTCCATCTACTTTTACCACCTTGGCCTTTATCCCCTTCTTCCCACAAGGTAAGGTACAAATCTTAAATATTTTTCCAAGCCAATGCTCGAACTAGTGTAATGGGATGGATGAGTGGGAAAACGATGGAAAGTGGTAAGTATGGTGGAAGCGGGCGATGGCTTCTCATAAATCCCCCCAATGGAAACTCAAACCCTATGGGTACCAGCTTACTAGGGCATCTTGTCATTCCCCTAGATATGCTCAAGTGGATAGGTATAAGATCCAAGCACCCGTTAGAAACAAAAAGAATTAAATGCACATATTCAAAAAAATTTAGGATCAGAGTGACACATACCATGGTACCCAAACTCATTACCTCATGGAGAAAAATCCATTTATGCTACAAGACCAGGTCTAGGTGACAAATGTTGCTACTGCTGACAAAGTGGAGGAGATGAAGAATGAAAATATGGGCCCTCTAGGACCATGCTCAAGTCGATCTGGCTCTCTGTACTCCATGTCTAGGACCTATGGGCCTCAAGACATAATATCCTTAGTTATTCCTAAACTGGGGAATAATAGGTATTTCATGTTTCAGTACACAATTTCACAAGATTCCATCTACCCCTAACTTATACAAGTTCCCTACAATTAGTTGATAGTCTGCTACCTTGGCTACCGATTATTTCTTCTGCACCACCGTCATGTTAGATGGAGCCACACCTATATGTAGAAAATCCACAATGTCCACAAAAAAATCAATCACCATCCCGACTGCGAATAATTGTGCATCCAGGAAATTGTCATCTAAATTACTTGCATCCTCTCCTATCAAGATCCATGAGAGATGATTTGGTCTTGCATTTAGTTTCTTGGGTTTTACAATGACCTCAAAATCATATTCCTGAAATAGTAACATCCATCTCCATATTATTCCTCATAAGATAGGTTGATTGACTAAGTATTTTAACGCAGAATGGTCAGTGTACATATTGAATTGAGACACAAGTAGGTAATGTATGAACTTATGGAGCACATAGACCATTGTCAGGCCTTCTCATTCTGTAGTGGTATAATATTTTTTAGATATAGACAGTTTCCTACTCGCAAATGCAATCGTATGATCGATTGCGCCATCTCTTGGTTGTGAGAGAATTACACCCAGTGCAATGGATGATGCATTGACATGGAAATGGAACTCTTTGTCCTAATCTAGGAAGACTAAAATGGGTGCAGTGACCAGTATTTTTTTTAGTGTGTCCATCCCCTTCTGGAAATCCTCATTCCATTTGAACTTGACTTCTTTCTTCAACAACTTTTACATGGGTGTTGTAATCTGCACATAAAATTTAATAAAATTCCTATAATAACCTGTATGGGACAAAGTTTCTCTTAGATTTCTGACTGAGGTCAGTGATGCTAATCCCATAATAAGGATGATCTTGGCTGGGTCAACCAATAGGTCGTTCTTGCACTATATATCCTAGTAGAATTTTGAATGGTGAAAGAAAGATGCATTTTTTTTAAGTTCAGCAAAATATGACACTGTCTGCATCGATCTAACATGAGTCGAATAAATTTGATATGATCATGTAGTAGACAGAATACCATCCAATCATCTAAGTACACCTCCAAAATTTTATTGATGAACTCTTTGAATGCGGCCACAACCACTCTAGAAAACACTATTGGGGAATTCTTCAATTAAAATGGCATCACCCTGTATTGATAACTACCCTATTCTGTCACAAATGTGGTTTTATGTCTATCCTTCTACGCATTTTTTATCTGATGGTTCCTAGAGAATCCATCAATGAATGAATACTCTTATTGACTCCCTACGTTATACAATACTTCATTAGTGAATGGTGTTGGAAATGGGTCATGTAAGCATGCATCATTCAACCTCCTTAAGTCAACGCATATCCTCATCCCTTCAGTATTATTTTCTTGTAACACAATAGGGATAATCCATTTGGATTCTTCGACTGGTTCAATAATTCCTGCATCGATCATTGTATATAGTTCAACCTTAACCTTCTCATTATACCTCGGGTTCAACCTGTACGATCTCTATCATATTATATTAGCTCCAAGTTTTAGTGGAATATTCATCTCCCCTAATTCTCTTTCTATCCCTTTCATCTTTGAGAATGTAGTTGGAAATAAATCTTGATATTCTCGTAAAAAGTCTGTCACCTTCTCAATTGTCTCATTGTTCCAATAGTCTCCTATGTGAAGAAACTTGGGATTCTCCATTGTCCCAATGTTGACTTGCTTTGTATTTATTGGTTGTGTGTACATGGAAGATGCCATCTCTAGCCCTTCTACTACGAATGTGCCTTTTGTCTCTGGTACCTAGACACTCCTGAGATCCCCTTCATTGTATTCCTCCTATGTGACATTATAACATTCCAATAGATTTTGGAGCATTAATTTGGCTTTGTACACACTGCCTAAGGGTTCTTCTTCCACAGATTCTACCTTGGAGAAGATCTTTGTTCGGATGGCCTGTAGGGTTGCCTGTATGGAGGGAGATTCATGTTCAAATGTGAACATGCCATTGAATCTCTAGACCAATCCTTCCCATGTTGTTGTCTCTCTGCTCAATTCCAATTCTAAATAGTAATTCCTCAGGATTGTATCCAATGTGTGTATGAATCAATGCATCCATTTTGTTTCTGATACCGAGCACCATAAATCCCTATTTTTTTGCACGTGATCCACCGAGTCACTCTCTTCTATGTATTTTTTCACACTTACTTCTACTTTAGGCCTAAAGCATATATGCATGATTCTACTGTATTGTGCCCAATCCTTAATACTCTTTTTCTGTGTGGATGTTGGAAGTAGGCCAAAGAAGAAAGAAAGATGATTTTGGGAAAGAAGGCATGCATGAGGAAAGTGGTAGCTGGAAGGAAGAATAGAACGCATGCATGCATGGAAGACCTAACAATGCTAGGGTTAGGTTTTTTTCATTATAGTGTGATGGATGAAGAGCCATAAATGTATAAATATAGTTATGTATGTATCATAGTGGGGGTCTAGTTATTTTGAGTTATTGATTATTTTTAATGTTGATTTTGTAAGTCAGTTAAGATAGAGAAGATTATGTGATGTAATATTTTGTTGTATGACCTAGTTTTGTAAGATGTTGAGATATAGAGGACTAGGGAGGGTAGATCTTGAGGGTTAGATCGCAGGCTGGGGAGCCTGGTGCGATCTAGTCCTCCTCATAATAGATCTCTACCTGACTGAGAAGGGTTGTAAAGAATGTGACGCTGTAGATGTGGAACTACTATAATAAAAGAGCCAAGAGCCAGATCTTTGTGGATGTAGCCCAGGAGGGGGTGAACCACGGTAACACATGTGTCATGTGATTGAATGCATGTGTTTCTTTATTGTATTCTATAGCTATTTGACATGCTGGATGAATTAGTTGTTATAATTCTTTCTTATTCGTAAATAACAGTGCATTGTGTTTACAAGCTATAATAAGATTTTTCAGTATACAGTTCTCATATCTCGCACTCAATCCTAGGATGCAAACACATGAGTATTTTAGCCACCCATTAAGACTATCTCGGGTGACACTGCACAGTGCACTCTATGCGTTGTGTTTCCTTCTGGTTTACCAAGAGGGCCGATATTTTTAGAGGCTTTGTTGGAACCCCGAATAGACATGAACCCTGGGTCAGTCAATACAAACTCAGGCAGAGGATAGAATAATAACCAACATATGGTTTTTTTTTCATTGGTAGGAATAGTAGAGGATTGAGTAGTTGAGACAGGTTGAGAAAGAGAAGATTAAAGAAGACAAAGAAAATAAGAAAGCAATGAGCCAATAGAAGGGGATGTTGAGACTGTGGAATCCCACAAAAGTAGAGATCAAAACTTGGCTAAGAACCAAAGAGACGGAGTTTGTACAGAAAGAAAATAGAAACCCTAGAGTAACACCATGCAAATATATTGAGAAATACGTGTTTACAGATTTGCATGAAGTCTTTTTCTGTGATTTTCCACACTTATTTCATGAGTGGATACTAAGTTTGAAGAATAACCACGCAACGAACTGGATCCGACAGCTAGAGTGGACCCCGGTACAAATTGAGTAGTTACAACAGGTGAACAAAAAATTCACCCATGCAATAGATCTTTGGCTCGACAGTATTGTGGTTGGCTTTATAACATAGTTTTTTGTAGATACAGTGAATTCATACAGTGCAGTGGAGCAAGAGTTTCTACGTGGACCTCTCGGAAGGTACATTAAATAGTTGTATACTTCTATTAAGATACTGCTATATAATAAAGGTGTAATGACAATGGAGTGAGACAGCTAAACTTCCCTGTGTGCATGGGGGAAGGGGGGAAGCACTGACAGAGAGAGTGGAAATGGAAAGAGGAAAGGATAAGGGAAAGAAGGAGGAATCCTTTGACCCAATCATTATGAATGATGACCAGATCAAGTAGATCATGACAAAAACTAGAAAGATGCATAGCGGAGTACCCTACCAGTATAAGTTGAATACCAAGAAGAGAGCCATATTTGCGAGGGAAGGCTTGGTGAGTGATGAGGAAGAGGTAGAGGATCTTCGGGCTGTGGAGAAGGTTGAGGAAATCATGAGCGCAACATATGAGAGGAAGACAAGAGGTCCAATAGTGGGAAGATAAGGCAGCAATCCTATCCATATTAATGTCAATGTGGAACCCATAAACCCATGTGCAACTAATACACCAAAGAGAACACCATTGTTTAGACAACTGGATTTCAGGAGAAGAAAGACAGTAGGAAGTACATCTACACAAGGAAAAACAATTGGAGGAGCCAGTTCAGGTAGCACTGTTCAAGTATCTACACCGTGTGGAGGTAATAGTTCAACGTTCAGAATGGCAGGACACGATCCCACCATTAGGTTACCATATTTTAAAGGAGAAACATTAAAGGACTCGGAAAAACATTTTTTCATCTATGAGAAGATTTGGGAAGAGAAAAAGATAAAAGATGAAGACACTAAATTGACACAGCTAGAGATTACACTAAGGGATTGTGCACTCGATTAGTATATGAGTTTATCCATAAACAATCCACCAGGGACAAACAGAACAATTGCAGACATCAAGAAACTGTTGATAAATGAGTTCCAGAAGCCAAGTTCAAAAGATCAGTACATGAACGAGATGATCAAAATTAGATAGAAACCGGGAGAATCTATATGGGAAATTGACCATAGATTCAAGCGACTAAAGGGAAAGTTTAAATATCTCATGACCAATATGCAACATAGGCACCTGTTCGTCAATTCACTACTACCACACTTAAAATACCCATTGCGACAACAGAAGTTTCAAACGCAGGAAGAGGCTCTATAGGAAGTCGTGCAGCTGGAAGAAAACCAGTACCAACAAACAGATCTAGTCATTGAAGAAATGAAGGAATATTTAAAGAACTTAATGTTCCAACTAAACCAGAATAAAAGTAAGGACAAACCAGAAGTCGTTTGGTGTACTACATGCAGAACGGAAGAACACCACAAGAATGAATGTCCAACATTCACGCAGTATATGCCAGCGGGAATGCCAAAACCATTACCAAAAGGAGGACTATGGTTTGAAGTCTGTAAGAAATCGGGCCATGATCCGTATCACTGTCCAATGATGCAGAAATACTAAACAATTCCAAAGAGATCATATTGCAACTTTTGCAAGTCAGTGGGCCATGATGACAAATATTGTAGAACATAGAGTTGATGAGAGAGAGGACATCAGATGCATATAGAGTGTAGGAAGAAATGATGACTGGGAAATCCGCACCACAATTTAACCAAGTTCCAGCTCCATACAACACTGCGCAGTAGATGTATAATACTACTCAACAACCATATAATAATGCACAGTCATAGTACAAAACAACACAACCTCAGTACAATACCGCATAGTATAATCAGGTGCCTTAGTATAACATGCCGAGAGGAGATCGAGTAGGCTACAGAGGTGGAGGAAGAGCGATAGGAGGTTTCAGATGAGGTAGAGGACCAGTGGTATGCCACAATTGTCAACAACCAGGACATTATGCAAGGGAAGGTCCACTTCCACTAGCAACGTGTATGTATTGTCGTGCATCAAATCATGACACAGAAGAATGTCCAACACTATTAGTAAAAGTCTAGGAAAAGAGGAACCAGAATGTTCAGTGGATTTCAGTCGAAGCAAGGGATGAAGGACGAAACATCAATATAGTTACTCGTGGAGGAGCTAAAATAGGAAACGATGCATTCTAACAAGATCCAGTACAATACTAGTGGGTGAAGAAGAACACTGAACAAAAGAAGCAATTCGATGCACAAAATGAGGAGATATTTAAGCAAGCTAGACATGAATTTTAGAAGGATGGGGTTGCGTCGACTTCAACTACGCAGCAAAGAAAGGAAGCACCATAGTACAAGATGCCTCCATTATTGGATCATACCAGCAAAATTCAACCCATGGGACAAGGAAGTACAATCAAAGGCTTTTTGCAATCATGTGTAAAAGTATTAAATGATTCATTATCTGTCAAAATATTGAAAAACATATTAGAAAGATGTAGTATAGAGACAGAAGAAAAACTAGAACAAAAGATAGTCAAGCACCTACATACAAGGAGACGAACAAGTAGGGAGTTCAGACTAAATGCCAATATCGAAGATTTCAACATGGGAGATATCATACTGGATCTAGGATTTGAAGTTAATGTATTACCAAAGAAGACATGGAAATTCATGGGAGAGTCCACATTAGGATATTCACTTGTTTAACTAAAACTAGCAAACCAACAGAGAGTCCTACCAATTGGTAGACTAAAATGAGTGACAGTAGACCTGGATGGAGTGCGCACTAAAGAAGACTTCAAAGTTTGAAATAGTGGATGGCACAACACCATATCCATCATTGTTTGGTCTGGATTGGGCATTTGACAACCAATCCATAATCAATTTGAAGACAATAAAAATGGCATTTGAGTCAAGAAAATACAGGTTCATTATGCCATTAGACCCATCATAAAGAGAAAGGTCTCTAGAACCCACTTGCTTAGACTTAGAGGAAATCAGCCAGTTGTACAGAACAACTGTGTGCGATGAATATTATATGAACCCAACTGCAGATGGGATACTTAGTTGGCAGAGCATTACTTCATGTGTGACCAGATCAAATACCAGTTTAGAAAATTGGAAACAAAGACTACACGAAGTTTCCACGAGAATATGTGCACAAATAGACCGCGCAGTAAGATGGGTAGGCATGGAGGTAAGGGAACCACCTAGTTTCCATGGAGTAAATGATCTAGAAGTATTCTTGGCATAGTACAAAGATTAAGTTTTATAGAATCAAAGACTCTTAGCACTTGATTTAGCACTCAAGGCTACACCTGCAAGATGGTGGGGCGCACACAAAGAGACAATCACAAATTGGTACCAATGTAAGCGGTTACTACGCATAAGGTTGGGCACAAAAAAAAAAAACAACAAACAACAGAAGTATGATGGACAGGGGGCACCAGTAGAACACTTGGAGAACTACAGAATGTTGTGGAAAAAGGCACCCCTAGAGGAATGGCCTCATCATTTCATACACACTCTAGAGGGCATACCAGTGAACTGGTATACAGACTAGGAATTGCGCAAAGGAACTGTGACATGGACGGTATTGCAACAAAATTTTACAGTGACTTTTTCATTTGAACATGAAAACCCCAACATAGATGCATCTCTTAAACATATAAGAGGCCTGATATTCATCAAGGAATCAAAAGTCGAACTCATAACAGAAGAACAATAGCAAAACAAACAAACATTCAAAGAACTGTTGTCATGTTACCATGTGCAGAAGGAAGCGTTAGATGAAGATGATCTATGCGATATTCATATCAAGGAAGTGGAAGGAAAAAGAGAAGTAGAGGGCCCACCTATAGAATCAGAATTCATTGTTGCGCCGATCAAGATAAAGAAAGTCAACATTAGGACAGTTGAGAACCCCAAAATGGCCAACATTGGAGATTATTGGGATGAGAAAATAGTAGAAAGCATAATAGAGTTACTGTGTGAATACAACGACCTATTCCTGACAACATTTACATAGATGAAGGGTATAGAAAGAGAGCTAGGAGAAATGAGCATACCACTCAGAGCTGAAGCGAGACCAATCAGACAATGACTATACAGATTGAGCCCGATATATAAATAGAAAGTCAAGGCTGATATCGATAGGATTCTCAAAGATGGAATCATAGAACCAGTGGAAGAATCAGAATGGATAAGCTCAATGGTAGTTCAGGAGAAAAAACAAGGAGGAATAAGGATATGTGTCGACCTGAGGAAGTTGAATGATGCATGCTTACATGACCCGTTCCCTACACCTTTCATGGATGAAGTGTTGGAGAACGTAGGAGGGCACAAAGCTTACTCATTCACTGATGGATTCTCAGGCTACCACCAGATCAAGATAGCACAAGAAAACAGATAAAATACCATGTTTTCTATAGAATGTGGATCCTACCAGTACACAGTCATGTCATTTGGACTGAAAAATGCACCAACAATATTTTCCAGAGTAGTCATAGCCGCGTTTAAGGAATTCATCCACCAATTTCTAGAGGTATACCTGGACGATTGGACAGTCTATAGTTTGTTGAAATACCGTGTATAGGTCTTACGAATGATGTTATAAAGATACAAGTAATGCCAAATATCATTAAACATCAATAAATGCATCTTTGGAACACTGTTTGGGATACTATTTGGCCATATAGTATGCAAACAAGGTTTACTAGTATATCTTGCAAAGATTACAGTAATTGTTAACTTGCCAGCACCAAAAACAGTTCGGCAACTAAGAGCGACATTGGGACACACAGGATACTATAGGAAATTTATCAAAGGGTACGTGCAGATTACTGCACCAATAGAAAAAATGTTAAGAAAAGATACAAAGTTTTAGTGGAACGATGACTGTCAACACGGTCTGGATATGCTGAAAGAAAAGATGGTCACCGCACCCATACTCATATTTACAGACTAGGAGAAAACATTCCACGTGCATGTAGATGCATCAGACATATCACTTGGAGCTATCTTGGCACAACCTAGAGTGGGGGATTTGGATCATCCTATAGAATTTGTGAGCAGAAAACTATCAGAATCGGAACATAACTATAACACCAGAGAAACAGAAGGCCTAGCTATGGTCTACGCACTACAGAAGTTCAAACATTACTTATTGGGAAATCACTTTAAGATGTTCACAGATCACTCAACCCTTAAATACCTAGTCAACAAGCCAGTGTTGGGGGGGATAATCTGTCGATGGTTACTACTATTTCAAGAATTTGATTTTGAAGTAATAGTCAAGCCAGAAAAATTGAGTGCGGGACCTAACCACCTATCAAGGGTCACAAACAGAGAAGAACCTACAAATTTGGAGGACAACTTTCCAGACACACACTTATTTTCAGTCTAGATTGCTGACGATTACTTTGCAGATATCATTCATTACTTGAGCACAGGTATTGCGCCGTAAGAATATAACACTGCAGAGAAGAAAAACCTGGTAGTTCGGGCTGCAAACTATCAACAGATTGTAGGACACTTATACAAAATGGGTGTAGATAGCATCTTGTGAACATATGTGTTAGAACACAAAATACCAAGAGTTTTAGTAGAAGCCCATGAGGGAATAGCAGGAGGGCATTATATAGGAAAATATACTGCACAAAAGGTATTGCGCGCAGGACTATGGTGGTCAACCATTCACAACAATTTGAAGGAATACTGCTAGAGATGTGATGTTTGTCAAAGGGTTGGTAAACCCAATAGAAGGGACAAAATTCCATTACGACCACAGGTAACATTGTAGGCATTCGATAAATGGGAAATAGACTTTGTGGGACTGATCAACCCACCAACAAAAATAACATGAGCAAGGTACATTATCACCGTGACAGAATTCCTGACAAGATGGGAAGAAGCAACACCAGTGAAGGATTGCAGTGCAGAAACAACAATACACTTCCTATTCGAACAAGTAATTACTATATTTGGGTGTCCAAGTGTTTTGATGAGTGACCAAGGCATGCACTTCATTAACAGCACTATCAATGCTATGAATGAAGAGTTTTAATTCCATCATCAAAAGAGAACACCATATCACCCATAGGCAAATGGCACAGTAGAAGCATTTAACAAAATCCTTGAGAATGCATTGACAAAGATCTGTAACATCAATAGGGATGGTTGGGACCTCAAAATACCAACATTATTATGGGCCTACAGGATCACGTGCAAGAAGATGACAGGGAATACGCCATTCGAACTAGTATATGGCCAAGAAGTAGTAGTGCCATTAGACTTTCTGGAACCCAGTTTGTGCGTAGCAGCTATTACACACATGATGGAATGAGGCGTAGTTGATGACCATGGAGGAATATCAAATCTTAGAAGGATTCCACCAACAAGTTCAGAAATCAAGAGACAAAGATTGGCATGATGGACACATCAAGAATAAAACACTCAAGGAAGGATATTTAGTGCTAATGTATGACACCAAATCCTTTCAACACCTAGGAAAGCTCAGAATGCATTGGATAGAACCATACAACGTAAAAACTATCACAGATGGAGGAGTTATATAGTTGAAAGACTTAGCAGGTGAAAAACTTAGAGGGATGATCAATGGGATCCGACTGAAGCTGTACAAGGAAATTCGACCACCCACAACTTGAAAGTCACCGCGCAGAAAAAAAAAAAAAAAAAAAAAGATATTAAACGGTACCCACAGAGGTACAGTGTGCCGAAAGGAAAAGGAGCACACACACTTAGGAATACAAAATCGGAAAGGACAAGGCCAATGGCCAGGTCACAAGGGAAACAAGCGGGAAAAGAAAAGACGACAAAAAGCGGTATGAAAAGACGGAGGTATCCGGAATTGAATGTCAGAAAGGATTGATGGGACGTCGCATTAATCACGCTAACTGGTGGCGGAGAAGGAGAGTAATGGAAAGTACAAAGGAATCGAAGGTTCATTGAATCCCTAATAAAGGTAGAATCTTTGACAAGTTTCATGTAATACCCACACAAAACATGGACGCAGGAGCAAACAGTTTATTACTAGACTGGAGAAGAAACAGAGAGTGAGATCACATACAGAGCACAGAGAAAAAGTTCACAGATGTTGCAAAAGCTACAAATCACAACAAAGTGATCGAAATCCACCACCATGGCACCACCAAAGCAAGAAGAGTCAACCCAGACTACCAGACAACCCATAGTTCAAACCAAGGCAATGGTACAATTGGAAGGAGGTGAACAACAACCACCGGAGATCATCAATGTCGATGAAATCCCATCACTTGATACAACACCGGTGAATCCTACACTCGTTGTGGAAGAAACCCAACATCCAGCATCGGAGGGCATGAATATTGATATTTCGACAAAAGAATAGGGGCAACAGAACCAGAATGCAAAAATCCTAAGGGAGGTGCAACCAGAGAACACTGAAGGAGCTCTAAGAGGAAATGGGACGACTACAAATCATGAACCAGCAGTCAAGCCAGACGAGTCTCAAACAACCACGTCAGACCATGTATAGGAAGGAATAGTGGAATATGTCACAGAATGGAAAGAATGGTTTGTCAAAGTACAAGAAACAGAGGCTGGAACTTCAAGTCAACCAATACATAAAAAATACTAGCATCTGATACCTAGGTCACCACGCAAGAAACCCGTCGCAACCATTGTTTTTCTGCAGAGATTAGAAGGGGTACAGGTGAAATCAGACCTACTAGGCTATGTCAAGAAGCTAAAATACTCGGACCATGACGTAATGGACACAGAAAAGTTCCCATAATTCACAAAGAGGGTATACCTACAGACTGTGGGCATAAATCCAGTAGGGGAACCGATTGATCAACCACTCTAGTGGGCAATGGGGTTGGAAAAAATTGGGATTTTAGGTCTTCTAGACCTACCACACTTTGGCAGAGGACAGTACGCAAACAATTGCGTCAAACAATTGATGGAGATCACACATGGAGGGGATATATGGTTGGACAAGGTCCTCTCAATAGACGTAGAGATTATTGTGAACATTACAGGTATTCCATCCTGGGGCATGGATCCCATGCAATTTCTCTACAACAAAATCAAGGAGAAATCACTAGTGGAAGAGATGAAGAAGAAATATGACACTGACAGGGGAACATGAGGAATCATCATCAAAAGAATCAATGATGCCACAACACAAATGGAAGCAAAAATATTGGCCTGCAAGATGCTAAGGAAATGTCATAAAGAGGAAGTCATGGTTGGGGTCGTTGCAGTCGCAACACAATGTCTCAAGGGCACCACAGTGGGCTGGGCACCCTATCTGTTGAATTTATTTCTGGATGACTGCAAGGATGCACAGGATTTCAGAATAGAGTTTCATTACTCATGGCTACTCATGTTAATAGACTTTATTGGATGGAGGGAACCGAGATATGTATCTTTCGCTACCAAACCCAAACCTAATCAGGGAGCGAGATATTTACTGTTGGGGGCCACGTTAGATGCTAGGAAAAAAAATATTAATGAATTCATATTTGAAGGATACCTACGTGATTTATAAGAGGCCATCAACAACCCTTGGAAAATAACACCATAGGTGGTCATGCACTATCGGGACATCGCCAACCTTAAGGCCAATTGACATGCGATGTGGATACAGACGTGGAAGGACCCCAATAAACAGTGGCTACAATTGCACTACTACATCACGAAGGGTGACATTGACATGGTTATCGGGGATTGGGAGGATGATTGGAAGATCCCAGTCCTCACCCAAGACTTACCAGAAAAGACAGCAGAAGAGGAGGAAAGGCAAGAAGAAACACAGCCTTAGGAAGTCCCAGTGCCCAAGAAATGACAGACGGGCCAGACCAAAACGAAGCAGATGAATGAAGGGATAGCAAAGAAGGGTAAGAAGAACAATATGCAGTCAGCCCAAGAACAAGATAAACAGGTCGAGGCAGCATAGGGGACCACACCAAGTCCCTATTCATAAGGACCAGGCTTGAATAAGAGTCCATCTACTCATAC
This sequence comes from Picea mariana, assembly GCA_032191745.1. NCBI lineage: Eukaryota > Viridiplantae > Streptophyta > Pinopsida > Pinales > Pinaceae > Picea > Picea mariana. Next base: position 18,359 of record JASDQU010439920.1, on the reverse strand, counting down.
CGGGGGTGCATGCAAGAAAATGAAGGCACAAAGATCACTTCTAGAATACACAATCACGGAGGATGATGCAGAGATGGTAGCCCAAATGCTTCAGGATCGTACATCCAAGGACTTTGAGAATGTTGTGCACCATAGAGACAGAATTAAAGAAGAGCTGGAAAACATGCGACAACTCCTCAAGAAGATTGGGGAAGCGCAAGAAGCGGGCAGCAGCATAGGAGCAGGGCTGTCAACATTACAGATAGAAGAAGAACTTGAAGCAATGGAAAGAGATACAGTTCACACAATACCGTAGCCAAGTGAAACATTCCACATTACACCAAGCATGTTGTGGATGGACGATATTGTGGGGAAGACACCCCCAAAGGAATTATCCCAACTTCAATTAGTATTGTCGTGGCTACCATCCAAAGCTCTACACAAACTATATGTTAGAGTTATCCAAGAGGTACAATCTCATGCGTGAATAGACATATCTGAATTACAGTAAGCATAGGAGAAATAGGATGCGTTGGAACTAATATGTGAGTAGGCTAAGATTGAGACCCAAGAAGAGAGGGAGCGCTTGAATGGATTGGAATGAAAAGTGGTTGAAACTTATGAGAAGATTCCAAAGACCGTGCAATGGACCGAACTCATAGCAGTAGGAAAGATTGATAAGATTGCACAGGAAATCGATCAATATCAGAAGGAGATCAAGAATCTCTGAGAGTAGCTCACACATACCACTCCACCATAGGTAAGGGAACAAAGGAATCAGGAGGCAACATAGCAGCTACAGGAGATAGAGCAACAGGTCAACACAACAGTCGACTTGTTCGTCAATGCAGCACAGCTTTGGACAAAGTTAGAAGAGGATCAACAAGTCTAGCAGTGTGACAAAGAAGAAGAAATGATAAGCACAGCTAGCCAGGAGCTCAAGCAGAGGAATAAGACAATGTCCATAATGGAGCACATCAAAGGGGCGCAGGATATGAAGAAATTGTAGGCAGAATTCACCACTGCGCAAATACAGAAAAAGGAGCGTCGGGCTCAAATGGAACTGCTTCAAGAGCGTGTAGTGGAATTCATTACATAGGTAGAGGAATCCAAGACATATATGGCACAAATCTAGGCAGAGTGCATAGGATTGACTAGGGATGAAATAGGATTCCAGATAGTAGACACACTTAAGGAGAAGACTGTGCAGGCTCAAACGCAAGAAAGGGAGCTCAAGGAGAAGTTCCAGGCAATCACCAGGGATATCGATGAAGCGCACAAAGGTTAGGTGGCTCAAGATGAACCACGTGTCAGTGTTGGGGGCATATTGGAAGAAGGCCAAAGTAGAAAGAAAGATGATTTTAGGAAAGAAGGCATGCACGAGGAAAGCGACAACTAGAAGGAAGAACAGGATGGGCACATGCATGGAATACCTAATGACGCTAGGGTTAGGGTTTTTTCAATATAGTGTAATGGTTGAAGAGCCAGAAATGTATAAATATAGATAATTAGGTATCATAAAGGGGGTCTAGTTATTTTGAGTTGTTGATTATTGTTATTGTTGATTATTGTTATTGTTGATTTTGTAAGTCAATTAAGATAGAGAAGCGTATGTGATGTAATATTTTGTTGTATGACCTAATGTTTACGTTGTTGAGATAGAGAGGACTGGGGAGGGTTATATCACAGGCTGGGGAGCCTGGTGCGATCTACTCCACCTCATAATAGATCTCTACCCGACCGAGAAGGGTTTTAAAGCACCTGGCGGTGTAGATGCAAAACTACTATAATAAAATATCCAAGAGCCAAATCTTTGGGGATGTAGCCCAGGAGGGGGTGAACCATGGTAACACCTATGTCATGTGATTGAATGCATGTGTTTCTTTATTTTCTTCTATAGCTATTTGACATGATGGATGAATTAGTTGTTATAATTCCTTCTTATTTGTAAATAACAGTGCATTGTGTTTACAAGATATAATAAGAGTTTTCAGTATATAGTTCTCATATCTGGCACTCAATCCTAGGTTGCAAACACATGAGTATTGTAGCCACCCATTAAGACTATCTTAGGTGAGACTGCAAAGTGCACTCCATGCGTTGTGTTTCCTTTTGGTTTACTATGAGGGCCGATAGTTTTAGAGGCTTTGTTGGAACCCTGAACAGACATGAACTCTGGGCCAGTCAATACAAACTCAGACATAGGATAGAATAATAACCAACAATGTCCCACCATCTAGTTGTATTTTCTTTTAAGATGACATAGAGTGCTAACAGCCTCTACTGTTCCGGTACCTGTAATTCAAATCCTTTTATAAACATATTAATCTCAGTTAGTCCATCGTACCTAGGTGGGTCATTTAGTTCTATGTCAGTCCAGCACAAAGATCGGTTTATACATGCACATCTTCTAGTTTATACTTCATGCATCCTCTGCTGCCAATTCTCTAGACCAGCTTCTGAATATGATGCACACAAACTGAAACTTATCCAACTGAGCACACCATCTATTGTTGGCTCGACATAATCCTCCATTCACACAGTCAGATTATATAAATTTTCCATGTCATTCTCTCTTATTGAATCTGTATATCTCTTCCTTTCTGATGGGTCCAACAGTGCAGTAACCTTTAGATCCCCAACCTTGAAGATCATCTCCCTTTTTTAGGCTAATAATTTCTTGGTTATCAACAACCCATTCCAGTCCCATTAAAGTTAGATATGGTTAACTATAATATACTATCTCAATAACTTCAAAATTTTCCATGTTGCACACCCCATCTATGTTTACAGGTACCCTTGTTAGTCGCCTGATTAGAACTATCATATGTTGATTCACGAACCTTAATCAGACATGGGGAAAATATTAATTCAGGTTCTCCCCTTGTCTCCCACATCTTCTTAGGTAGTACATTCATATCTGATCCTAAGTCTAGAATAACATTATCCACATCGTATTCCCCAATTTGTGCATTAAACTTGAATTCCCCATTAGTTCTCTTCTTGTGCAGTACCTGGTTTCACATCCATTGTGTGACATGGGTGTCCCTTCCTTTTGTGCAATGATCAATCATGTTATATAATATACTAAGCGTAGTTTTATCTCTCATCAATTCTACACAACTTTTTAAGAATTCATTTACTGTACTTACTTGCGCACTTGACTTTTCAGGTACCGCTGGATCTTCTAGATGAGGTAGCAATGATGTGTATGCTTTCTCATGTGGTTCAAGTATTTCCTTTCATGAGCTATGATATGTCTATTTTTTCTATTGTGGGTTGAATGTTGGCATATGCACTGCTGAATTCCCTACCCACTGCTCCATTTTATTTCCTTGAGTTTCCATATCAGCGTCTATGCAAGATCCTCCACGTGTAATGACTGTGATTTTTGGTCTTTCACAGTTTTTTTCAACTGATATCATTTGCACATTTTGATTATGATGCAGATTCTGATTTGGGTTGCCTCTAGCTTGCCATTTTGCAGCTATTTGGGGATAGTCCTCTGTTGCATGATCCATTGCTCTACAATATGTGCATCTGGTACATAGGTTCTGGCAGTCTTGGGCCGAGTGTCCTGGTTGATTACAGTTATGACAGATAATCGGTCCTCATCCTCCTTGACCAAAATTCCCTCTACCTCGGCCTCTGCAAAAATTTTCTTTATTCCCCTGATTGAAACCTCTTCGAGTGTTATACTATGCACCACTCCCATCCACATCTGTATTCTCTTTATGGATCTTGTACACATTCGATGTATGATCCCTTAGTAGGTTGAACACACAACAATTTTTTTCTTCATGTCCAACTAATTTTTGAAAATTTTAAAACAATTTATTTGGAGTACTCTGATATTTCTGGAGTAATAGACACTCAGTGGGATGGTGTCCCCATTTCTTATATATCTCATAGTATTCTCCCCCAAGTAGTTTGTTCAGTTCTCCTACTACCAAGTACTGCGTGAATGTTGGGCATTCATCCCTGTGGTGGCCCTCCATCTTGCTCTTGGTACACCAAATTTGTCTCATTTTTCCCTTCCCTTGATAAGCTCAGCTAGCTGAATTGTTAATTCAACTAACTACATCTGAACCTTCTCCATTCCCCCAATGTCTTCGGTCAATGATGACTCTAATTTCATCGTGATTTCTAGTGCCTCGAGCTGCAACACAACCTTATGTTGAATTAGTGTTCCACGAATGTGGGGTAGTAATCCTGCAATGAACCACTCTTGGTGTTGTTGATATGGAATCTGGAAATTTAGTGTCCCCATTACATCCTTAAAGCCTTCATTGTAATCTGATATTGACTCTATTTTCACCTATTTGATCTCCTTTAGTTCAATAATATACTTTGATTCTGACTTCAACTTTTTGAAATCCTTTAATAGTGCTTGCTTTATTTCTTCCAAAGTCCTAGCCTGTCTGGTAGGTGTAATAACCTGTAACTTCATATACCATACTAGCGCGTGTCCCCTAAATGTTTTCTCTAATTGTGCAATCTTCACTTCTTCATCCTATATGTTTTTAGTGGCCCAAACTATCTCTTAGACAAACAAGTATTGTTTCGGGTCCTCTAACCCTACTCCCTTGAATTCAAGAAGTATAATAGTATTATCTATCCCCACCATGTTGGTTTGTGTATTCCCTCCTCTTGGTGATGTTGGTACACTCTGACTTTGACTCTATGCACTACTCCCACTATTTTGATTGGTACTACTCTGTCCTCCTTGGCTAACTATTATGGCTTTCAACAAGTCTTCAAATGTTGTTTTTGATTGTGGTGATGCACATGAGGTCATGGATTCAATGTAGGATCTTGTCTAAGTATGACTTACCGACTCTTCTATTACTGGACTAGATTGACACCCCTCTTTCTCTCCTCCTATATATGGTATCTTTAGATTTGGACTTGTGTGCAAGGTTCCCACACTTCTCGCTCACTATGTGACTGTTCTCTCCAAGACCCATTCTTTTTCCTTTTATACCTCCTCCCTCTGCACAACTCTCCAAATTTGTAGTCTTCCTCTAGTGTACTATCTTCTTGGATCCTCACTCCCTTCCTTCCTCTTTCATTGCTTCCTCCCTTTTCTCAGGAGATCCTTTTGTTATCCTCCAACTCCCCTATGTGCGCATAGCCCATTTAGCTTTCGGACTTCATTACCATCACATTCTTTTCACATAATAGCATCTTTATCCACATATTTAATGATTTCAAGAACCTCCCACGTGGGCCTTTGAAAAAAATTATTTCTACAACACTATATGACTAAATGCAATCTACAACAAATTCTGTAACATAACCCCCAAGTATACTATCCAACCAAAAATCAATTGCTCGAGTAGTTTGGTTACTTACCAAATTTAGCTTCCTTACCAATTATGAAGTCCAATTCTTTGGTGTTGCAACATTAAACCTTCATGTCTTCTCTACTAACCTCCCTAGCCACTAGGTCAGAATTTCTAGGAATTTTCCAAAGAAAAATTCATGTTGATCTGTGAACATACAATTTTGCATCCATTTTTAGTCACTCATCTGAGGGTTCATGTTATCTTGTCATGAAAATTCCCATTCTCTTCATTCCAACTAGTTTGTGATTTTTTTCTTGGTCGACTTCCAAAACATTCCCTTAGTCATAAATTCCCAGTCTCGTCAATGGAACCATTTGTTGGTTGTTTCTTGTCTGCGCAGGGGTTATAAGAACCAAGTTTCAGTTTGAATATGAACAACAAGGCCCTCGGGACACTGATCCTTTCAGCATCACCTTCTTGCGCAAATGAAGTCTCACTCAAGGTATCTATTGGGGCTGCAAGAACAAGGTTTTTGTAGCAGTAAGGGAAAGGGAGGCTGATGTGTGAATCATTCTTCCTGATCTTAACTCATGTATGTTCTTGATTATTATCTAAACTATCACAAACATACCTGGACATTACATCATAACCAATCCATAGACTAAATCCATTCTGCGAAACTTTATATCATCATTCATGAACTCATAAAGACAAGTAAGAACACAAGACACAATATCCTCTCTAAATTCCTTCTTTATTCATCTTCTTTCTTACTAACTAACTATTACATTCATGATCTTTCCATAACCTCAATTCTCTTCCATGCACACACTCTCATACTCACATACGCACACATCTCTCCCTCTCTCTCTCATAATCTCATTACATATTTATACCCCAAAATATAGGGCTTCAATTTCCATTCTTATCTATCCCAAAATATACCATTATAATGCATGGCATAACCATCTTCAGTTAACTATCTATTTTTCTTCTTCTACTTCTTGTTCTTTATACAAATTTTATGATCTCCTTTTGTTTCTGGAAATTCACACTATCGTCATTTGCACTACCTTTTCTCACTCGCTTGTTGATACTGAGAGGGGGTTGAATCAATATCAAGTATAATTTAAAACCTTTTTCAACGTATACTTAAACCATTCAACTATATCCAATGAGAAATGAACAATAGTATAAGAGTTACACCAATACACCACAATACACCATGCACAATATATGAGAAATAATCAATAGTTATTGTTCAAGGGAAGTGATGACTTCCAAAGGTAGCTACATATTCCAAATGTAAAGGGAGGGATAAACCTCCAAGAGGAAGATACAATCCTCCAATATCAAGAGAGATTTAAACTCTCCAGCCTTGCCCCTTCCTTCCACCCAAGAATATATGAGAGATAATAAAACTTTACATTAAATCATCACCATCAACCAATCATCACATAGAACCTGATAATGCTTCCTGAGACTTCTTCAATTTCTGCAATTCTTCAATTCTTGGAGTACTCTGATCCTGTAGATAATATTATTCAATGT
>JASDQU010439918.1:15071-25981 GCA_032191745.1 Picea mariana | reverse complement strand
AATGCACCAGCCACTTTTATGTGCTTAATGAATAATGTACTCAAAAATTTATTGGATAGGTTTGTGTTGGTTTTCATTGATGATATCCTAATCTATTCCAAGAATAGAGAAGAGCATGAAGAACATCTCAAGCTAGTACTTCAAGTGCTAAGAGAACATCAACTCTATGTTAAGTTTAGTAAGTGTGACTTTTTCCAGAAACAAGTCCATTACTTAGGCCATGTTATTTTTTAGGAAGGAGTGGCAGTCAATACTGACAAGGTCAAATACATTATGGATTGGCCTGCCCAAAAAGATGTATATGATGTCAGATCCTTTATGGGCCTAGTAGGGTACTATAGAAGGTTCATAAAGGGATTCTCCAAGATCGGTTCCCCAATCACCTCCCTTCAGAAAAATGGGGTTAAATTCATTTAGAAATCAGAATGTGAAGAAAGATTTCAAGAGATGAAATACCTTCTAACCAATGCACCTGTGCTGAAAATTGCAGACCCAAACAAGGACGTCCTTATGTGTACAGATGCCTGTAACAAAGGGCTCGAAGGAGTCCTTATGCAAGGACATGTGATTTTCTATGAATCAATAAAATTGAATGAGCATGAAGTCAATTATGTGACCCATGATGTGGAATTGGCTGCAATAGTAGATGCTTTAAAAATGTGGAGGAATTACCTCTTAGGTAGAAGATTTGTGCTTATGACAGACCATAGTGGGTTGATATATTTGTTTGACCAACCAAAACTCAATGTTATACAAGATAGGTGGATGGATCTCCTTAGTGAGTTTGATTTTGAAATCAAACATATCAAATGAAATGAGAATAGGGTGGTTGATGGCCTTGGTAGAAGTATGAAATTCATTCACTTGGCAGTTGTAAGCGCCAGTGAATCAAACATCAAAGAGAGAGTCAAACTGCACAAGAAACATATGCATTTTTCAATATCGTGACATCATACCTAAAGCAAGAACCCACGGGGCTGAAGTATGAAGGCTATCAGGTGTTTAATGATGGCCTGCTAAATTACAAAGGTAAATTGTATATTATGAATTATGACGACTTGAAGAGGTTCATAATGGATGAACTACACAAAAGACCATATATTGGTCATCCTAGTTATCAGAAAATGATCACAACCACTAGGAAACTATTTTATTGGCCCAGACTAAAAAACGACATAGTTGATTACTTAGCTAAGTGTCTAGAGTGTCAGCAAGTTAAGGCAGAGCACTAACATCCAACAGGATTGTTGCAGTCCCTACCAGTCCCATAATGGAAATGGGAAACCATCTCTATGGATTTCATCACAGAATTTCCAAAATCAACTAAACAGAATGATGTCATTATGGTAGTTGTGGAAAAATTGAGCAAGGCTTCTCACTTCATTCCCATCAAGTTGACCTGCAAGGCAATAGATATTGCCAGTATTTTCATGAAATATATATTTAGACTTCATGGCATGCCTAAGGAAATTATATCCGACAGAGATACAAAATTTACTTCAAAATTTTGGAAATATTTGTTTGTTGGTTTTGAAACAAAATTGCTCTTTAGTACATCCTATCACCCTCAAAATGATGGGAAGACAGAGACGATAAACCAAGTTTTAGAAGACATGTTGAGGATGCATGTAATGTGTGAAACCAAGAAGTGAGAATATTACCTATCACTGGTAGAATTTTCCTACAATAATGGCTATCAAGAGTCATTAAAAATGAGCCCTTTTGAATCCCTCTATGGAAGGAAATGTATTGTTCCAATCAGCTGGAATAACCCAATGGACAAGATCACAATCGGGCTATATATGCTAAAGTAAATGGAGCAACAAGTAATTCAAATTAGACAGAACCTTAAAATAGCCTAGGAGAAACAAAAAATCTATGCAGACAGAAAAAGAACTCCTAGAGAATTCAAAGCAAGGGATCATGTGTATATCTGAGTTAGAAATAGGAAAATTTATTTGAGGATGGGAGTGTGTGCCAAGATGGAACCTCGGTATTGTGGACCCTTTGAAAATTTGGATAGAGTGGGACCTGTAGCCTATAGGATAGCACTCCCTCCCATAGTGAAGGAACATAATGTTTTCCATGTTTCGTTATTAAAGAAATATGTGCATGATTCTAATCATATTATTGAATGGTCTGTGATTCAGGTGGAACCAAAGGGAGAATTCTTTCCAAAACATTAATGAATAATAGATAGGAAGGAGACCCCACTCACAAATAGAACCATTGCACAGGTCAAGGTGTAGTGGAAAACACTTTGTCTTGGATGAGGCTGTATGGGAAATGGAGAGTTCCATGAGACAAGCATATCCATTTTTGTTCACTTCTGTACATATAGAGCACATCGGCAAATAGAAAATAGAGGACGATGTTCCTTTAAGGGGGAGGGGATTCTAATACCCCTATTTCCCACAGTTTGTAAATATAGCTATAACTGGCCAAGAGACTATGGTGGACTAGATATGTGTGAATGTATAATTTGATGAACCTTTGTATAAAATGATCAATGCATGTATTTTCTGTTATTAATAGAAAATGGAAAAGTGTTGCATAACTTTTGAAAAGGGGGGGTTCCAAGATAGACCATGGATGTTATGAGAGATATGGTGAGGGAAAACAAGAATGATTGAGATGAACCTCACCAAACTAGTACCTTACTAGATGTAATTTCTCAACAGTCCTCTGACCCATAAATGAATTACCAATCAAATTGGTAGTTGGAAGGCCCTCCTCAAGAGTTAATGAGGATATGTGGAAAGGTACCCATATGTAAGGCTTCCATACCTAACCACGAGTTGGGGATTCAGACCCACACACCTTTCTTAGGAAGGCAAGAAAAGGAGTAATTCAGGGGACAGAGGCAGATCTGCAAGGAATCAGAGTGGAGAAAACAATCTCCAGAAGAGAAGAGAGTGTTTTTCAACTCAAGAGTTGAAAGGAAAAATAGAGAATCAATCTCGTTCTGGGTGCAAGAATCCATGGGCAAGTTTTTCGCTACAAGCCAATAAACGAGGCTGACAAGTAACTGTGGAAGTACTCGTGTAGACCTCCTTGCTTGGTTTAGAGAAAACAGGTTGCCAAGATCCTACGGGAGGATGAGAGTAACCTCTGTCCCTAACTGTAGTTGAGAAAGGAGAAAGATTCTCTCTAAAATGATCATGGTCTATCTCGGGGGTGGCCAGTGGTAAATTCACCAGGAGTGGTTGTGCATATGGTTGGGTGGAAAGATGCACCCCTCTCAGCAGTCGCTTCACAGTTTCCAGTTTCTGATAAGTATCTTTATACTCTGTGTAATGAAATGGAAGTGATGGTTGAATGTTTATGTTTATGGTTAATTTTGATCCAGTTGGATATCGGTTGCCACCCACCTTTTCCAACTCGCTTAAAACATTTTTCAGGCAATTTTGGCAATTTACTATTTTTAGCAGTTTTAACTTCCAGGGCAATTTTGAGGGCCTAAATGAAAGTTTTTTGAGATCAATATTCTCAATGATATCTAAAGGTATTATGGAGCCCCCAAAATGAATCTCCTTGACGATACCTTTCCAACGGGTTGTTGTGCGCCTAAAACGGAGATTGTATGCAAAAGTTACGACCCCGGGAAGTTGATGTACTGACTTACCCAAAAGGGGCCCACATGACTTTTGGCGCTTCATATCCTAGGGTTAGGTTTTTGGATGTCTAGGGTTTTTGACATTCCTGTTTATGGTAAAATTTCCTTCAGATATTCATTGTAATCATTTTCTTGCGAATGAGCACAGTTGTCACATCTCTTCTCAGAGATAAGCCGCCACCATTCCAGCAAGCTTGTTTTTCACTGCATTTTACAGTTTCAGCTTATTTCATTATTGAATAGAAAATCAATTTTACTGTATCTCTGTTATTCTTTGTTAAGAATATTTTAATAATCTGTATTCATTTAGTTCTGGTCATAAAATAATTTCGTTCTGGTCATAAAATACAGAGCAGTGGTATTAGAGCGGTTTTCTCCTTGTTGTGTTAATGCATGTCCCCAACGAGGTTAGGGTACAAAGAATTTGGCCTCAAGCTTGTTTCTCTTGAGGAAAAAATCTCTCGCACGCCCAAGTGACCTCTCATGGTAGGAGAAAATAAATATGACAGGATAGGAGATCCTTTCAAAATGTTTCTTGAGGAATCCCTCACATAACAGAGAACGGGATGATGGATAGTTTCGCGCAAATCCTTCGGTGGCTACCAACATGCGACGCATCTTCCTTGAGCGGAGGCGCCACCCCCTTCAAGGTACAAATCAACTTCAATATTCCTATATTTGAAGGTCAGATAGATGCAGATGTTGTAGATAAGTGGTTGAATCTACTAGAAGGGTATTTTTCTTTCCATAACTTTTCAAATAGAGAAAATATTACTTTTCCACTCCTCAAAGTCGTCCCCCATGTCAAAGATTGGTAGGAAAATTTATGTGAGCAAAAGGAAACAGAGGAACCCTCATTATTTACATTTGTGGCCACCTGGGAATCCTTCAAGGATGCTATTAAGGAACAATACTACCCTACTGAAAGTTATGAAGACTTGTATACCAAATGGACCACACTGCGGCAAGAAAGAGACCAAGCAGTGTCAAAGCTCACAAATATCTTCCATACATTGTGCACCAAGCTGGATATAAAAGATTCAGAGCAACATCTTCTACTCAAGTATCACGGTGCTTTACATAGATACATCCAGACCGAAATGGAATTTCTGTACATCTCATCCTTGAGCGCAGCCTATCGATATGTCGTCAAAATCGAGTAGAAGCTCAAACTAAAGACGCGACAATTTGGGCATGGGAACCCCTCACAGTAAAAGCTAGGAAGGGGCAGCCCCAACCCACAGAACAAAGGATATATAAAATATGGACAATATTAGGACAACCAATCCAAGCCACAAGCATAGAAGGACACTGAAAATACAAATAAAGATACCGAGAAGTGGTGCGACTTCCATAAGAGCCCTTGGCATAACACTATTGACTATCTCTCAAAGCAGTCGCTGGTAGCCGAAGTGAAAACCTATGAATCAGAACCAGGTTCTGACTCTGAGTCACAACCAGAAAGGGGAAGATGGATCATTGACGCGGAACCCAGTGCCATTGTTGCTACCACTAAGCTCCAGCCTGGTGAACTAGACAAGACAGAAGAAGGAGAGTGCCTCTTCCATTCATAAATGTGGGTAAACGGCACCCTGCTGCACTTCATTGTTGATAGCGGTAGCCAGAAGAACCTCATATCAGCAGAGGTCATCAAGCGGTTGGTTCTGTCGACAATGTCACACCCACAACCCTACACCATTGGATGGCTTTGCAAAGGAAGCGATCTCTGCGTCAGCCAACAGTGTCGACTGTCATACGACATTAAGCCCTTCAAAGACGAGGTATTGTGTGATGTTTCTCCTCTCGAAGTTTGTAATTTTCTTTCGGGCCAACCTTATTTATGGAAACATCATGTTGTATATGAGTCAAGGCCTTGTAGTGTTATTATTACTTTGAACAGGAAATTGTACAGGATACCCGAGGTAGTCCCTCCTAGTGATATTTCCTTGATTTCTGCCAAGCAATGCAGGAATGTGATCTCTTAGACCGAGAAATTTGTCTTCTTCGTGATTCTCTCTCAGAGTAAGAGAAAGATCGTAGCCACATCCAAGGCCTCTACGGATGATCTCTCCACACAATAGAAGCAAGTGGATAAGGTTGTGGAAGAATACTCAGATACCTTCTTCTCTCCTACCGGGGTACCTCTACACCGGCAGGTCAAGCATCTCATCGATCTGATCCCAAGGGCATCGCTACCCAATGGGCCAGTCTACCACCGCTCTTTGTTAGAAAATGAGGAGATCAAGAGGCATATCCAAGAATTTCTCCACAAGGGGCACATACGTCCCAACTCATTGCCTTATGGGAGCCCAATCATGTTGGTGCAGAAGAAAGATGGGACCTAGTGATTCTGCATTGATTACCGGGCCCTAAATAAAATCACAGTCTGAAACTGGTACCCGATTCCCCAAATTGACAACCTCCTTGATAAGCTCACGGGGGACAAATACTTCAGTAAGATTGATATAAAGTCTAGCTACCACTAGGTCCCAATAGAACAAAAAGATGTATGGAAGACCGCCTTCAAGTCAAAAGAAGGTCTTTTTGAATGGTTGGTCATGCCCTTTGGTTTGAAAAATGCTCCAACAACTTTTCCGAGGATGATGGACGATATCCTACGACCTTTCACTAAAACTTTTGTAGTGGTGTATCTGGATGACATCCTCATATACAACAAGACTTGGGTGGAACACTTGCAGCATATTCAACAGGGTTTGCACACCCTGCGGTAGCACAAACTATATGCAAACTTGGAAAAATGCTCCTTCGGCATGGATAGGGTCCATTACTTAGGCTACATCGTTGATCGACATGGTGTGAAATTGGATCCAGCCAAGATCCAGGTCATCCGTGACTAGCCAGCCCCAACCACACTCACTGAACTTCAGAGCTTCTTGGGCCTCACCAATTTCTATCGCAGGTTCATGTTGGGATTATCTCATATCGCATGGGCCCTAAGCCAAGTAACTAGGGGTGGCGGTAAGGAAAAATTTGTGTGGGGTCTATCCCAACAACAAGCCTTCGATGAATTGAAGAAGCGTTTGTGCTCATCCCCAGTACTTTCATTACCAAATCTGAAACATCCCTTTGAGATCGAGACAGATGCTTCAAAGCATGCTTTGGGCACCGTTCTAACTCAACATAGCCACCCCATGGCATATCATAGTGAGACACTATTAGATGTTGACTGTAAGTTCCCTACTTATGACAAAGAAATGTACTCCATTATGAAATCCTGTCGTCAGTGGAGACATTACATTCTTGGGAAGGAGACAGTCATCCACACTGATCACAAGCCACTACAGTTCATGCAAACCCAAGGAAAATTGCAGAATGACAGCCATCAGAAGTGGTCAACATACTTAAGGCAGTTCCACCTCAACATCAAGTATAAAATAGGAAGTACCAATTGATTTGTTGATTGCCTCAGCCAACCTCCAATTGAAACACTCACCATAGTGTTATACACTTGTGGCTATGAGACCTTCAGATGGCCCCACCTCTACGAGACAGACCCTGACTTCTCCACCACCTACCAAATGTTGGGCACGAACTCAGTGGTCGCTAATTTCCATCTTCAAGAGGGGTTGTTATGTTTTCTAGGCCATATTTGTATTCCATCAAGTGAGCGTGAGAATATGATTTGGGAATCTCACTATAGTCGGGTGCCAGGACACTTTGGCGTCGAAAAGACAGTGGCGGTGTTGCAAAAACATTTCTACTGGCTGAAACTTCTACAGGATGTCGGCAAGTATATCAAGTCCTGCATCGCCTGCGCTATTGCCAAACTGACCACTAAGAAACAGGGCATGTACACCCCTCTTCCTACTCTTGATAGGTCATGGGAATCCATCCCAATGGGCTACATGTCAGACCTCCCATCCACCAATATGAGAAATGACTTTTCTTTTGTGGTTGTTGATTGCTTTTCCAAGATGGTGATTCTAGCCGCCTGCAAGAAGAACATCATAGCAGAAGCCACTGCCAAGCTCTTATTTGAATGAGTATGGGTACATTTTTGGATACCACAAACCATTATCTCAAACCGTGACACTTGTTTCATCAACACATTCTGTTCGAGCCTCTGGTCACTGCTAGATACCAAACTCACCAAATCCAATGCCTTCCACCCCCGGATAGATGGCCAAACTGAGGTCGTCAATCGGATGATCATACATATCCTGCACATGTACAATTCAAAACACGCTGCACATGGGATGAGAGTCTTCCCTATGTCCAACATAGCTACAATCGATATCTGCATAGCTCAACTGGCCATAACCCCTTTCAGGTGGGGTTAGGATTCCAACCATTGGGCCCCATGGATGTTGCACTACCCCTGGTGACCACCTCGATCGACTCGTCCCCTGCTCCACCAGAAGCTGACAAAGCCACATGGTTCATTGAGTGGATCTAGCACATCCTCCAACAGGTTTAGGATATTCTATAGAATTCTAATGCCAATTATAAGTAGCACCATGATCAACATTGGGTGCCACATAAGTTTCAGGTGGGAGACAAAGTTTGGTTTCACTTGCAGAAAGAATTTCTTACAAGGCCCCATCGGAAGCTTCGCCCACTCCATTATGGGTTGTACACCATCACCAAGGTTGTGGGTGACAATGCTTTTGAGCTCAACATTCCCCCTTTTTTTGGCCTGCACCCAGTCTTCAACGTGGCTCTCCTTCGACCATATTTCCCAGCATTATTGGACACCTCATAAAGAGCAATTGAAACCAACAGAGCTCAACCCTGAATGCATGAAACAGGCATCCAGTGATCATATTGTGGACACACATATCAAGGGAACTCAACAACAAAGGATCCAACTTTATCAAGTCGTCAAAGCAGGGCAGCTTCTGCACCAAGGCAAGTGGCTCACCCGGGGCCAAATTCAGCAGAAATTTCCTCATTTGACGGGGGAACTCAACGCAATGGAGACCATTGCTTCCTAAGGAGGGAGGATTGATCCAGGTGGATATCGGTGGCCACCCACCTTTTCCAACTCACTCAAAACAATTTTCTGGCAATTTTGGCAATTTACTATTTTTAGTAGTTTTAATTTCTGGGGCCATTTTGAGGGCCTAAATGAAGGATTTTCGGGATCAAACTTATAAATGATAATCAAATGCATTATTGAGCCCCCAAAATTAATCTCCTCGATGATACCTTTCCAACGGGCTATCGTGTGCCTAAAACAGAGATTGTATGCAAAAGTTACGACCCCGAGAAGTTGATGTATTGGCTTACCCAAATGGGGCCCACATGAATTTTGGTGCTTCATCTCCTAGGGTTAGGTTTTTGGATGTCGAGGGTTTTTTACATTCTTGTTTATGGTAAAAGTGCCTTCAAAACCTCATTATAATCATCTTCTTGCGAATGAGCGCAGTCGTCACATCTCTTCTCAGAGACAAGCCGCCACCATTCCAACAAGCTTGTTTTCCACTGCATTTTACAGTTTCAACTTATTTCGTTATTGAATAAAAAACTAGTTTTACTATATCTTTGTTATTCTATGTTAATCATATTTAATAATCTATATTCATTTCATTCTGCTCATAAAATCCGGATCAAATTTTTACAGTGTTTGAACAGTTATTAGAAATGCTCATTTGCTTCTATAAACTACTAGTATATTTACATGATCTTTTGTTTGCCTCAGTTTCACAGCTAGAGAGCTATGGAACGTGAATATGTAAGTAATTCTAAGAATAGGCTACGGTTTCTTCACTGGCTGGAGATTTCCTAAGGGTACTTTTTCCAAAGACAGACTTTGTAGTGCAAGAGTCGGGATGGGTTTAGCCAGATTATTCTAGTACTGTCGACCTCTCGAATTCCCTTCGAGGGAAGACTAAGTTCGAATTTGGTGGAAATAGGGCATATCCATCAGACCCTCCACATGTATGACCAAGGGATCATTCCTAGGTCCTTAACCAATTCACGACTAAGAGATCAGGGTGTATCCCATGAGGATTTTTTGGAAGACTCGTGTGACCAAGGTTTGGGAACGAAGTGATAGGCCCAAAAGGAGCTAATCCTTTCTGGATTTAGAACTCTGGGAGTTCAAAGCTTTGGGGGTTACGACCTCACCAGTTGCAAACCGACCAAAATCAACTTGTTGACATGTTTAACCACAAGGTTGATGGACATATGGTGGTTTTCCTAACCCTGGTAGAATAGACACTTCCCATCGTTAAACCCCAACTCACTCACCAATCGTGAAGTAACGCAAGTCGCAGATCCAAGGGTATTCGGTAGTTTCCCTGGCCATTGGATCTACACCAAAGTCAATGCCGATGTTGACCACTTCGGGGGAACAACGATGTCAACACCCCAAATTCCCTGAATGTCAGAGTTGTGAAGTAATGTGGATTGTTGATCTAAGGACCCTTTGGGATCCCTCTCGACCATCTGATCAACCAAGAATAAGGACTTATGTACGACACGTCGGCGAAGTCCTACTCTGAGAGGAAAGGAGTGTGGAGCGGGTAGAAACCCCAAACGTCGAAGTTACGAATTAATGTGACTCGTAGATTCATGGATCTAGGAGGACACACCTCGACCATGGGATCTAAGGGGTATTGGGAAACAGTTGGCGGGAACTTCGGACTTCGGAGCTCCAGGAGGTTTGGCAAGTAGGGGAAGCTAGGAACCCTCAGAGGCTGCCAATCCTGGATTAACATGGCACGTCGATGTCACCTAGGGTGACATGGACCCTTGTCTTGTATTCCACATGTCACCTTGATTTTTTCTTCTCACAGACCCTAAAGGCCATTAGAATGCAACATGTGTCACCCCTAGCCCCTGTCGTGTGTCATCCCCCTGGTGCATGAATGCTTGATCAAAGTTTGGTGGAGTACCTGAGACTTTGAGAGTTCAAGACTTCGGAATATTGGGAGGCTGGAATGTTGGGGATAAATCAGTCGAAGGGTCGGACCCACCTATCCCTGTCTCTGTGTATAAAATGTCACCACGTGTAAGTGGGGACTCTTCAGGAGTATGGGACTTCGGGACTCCGAAAGTTTGGGGTGTAGTGTCAAGGATAAGTTTAAGAGTAAATGGCTAGAGCTACGTGGCATCACCTCGAGAGTTAGATATTTCGAGACTCCTAGGAATGCATGCACAGAAAGAAAAAAGGGTGTTCAGAGTCGAACGTCGAACTCCCCTCTAGCCTATGTGTTAACTAAGGAACAAGCCCCTCCATCAGATTGGACGGTGGGTAGAATTCCACCATAGATGTAGAAATCTGGAGATAGTATGAATGCGATGGACCCACGTGGTCCTTGACTAATAA
>JASDQU010439917.1:20497-34018 GCA_032191745.1 Picea mariana | reverse complement strand
AGCAGGATAAAACAAACTTCTTCTTCTAAGTCAAGGTAACAATATTCTTCAAAGCTCTTGTATATACCATGTTTACATAGTTCATGTACACATCATGTATATCTATTTCTTAGAAGACAAGATGTTCAAGTGAAACAATACCTATGGAAGAATAACAAAATAAGGATTGTTATCACGATGACTACAAGTCAAGCAATACACATGAAAAGATGAAGTACATTGACAATCCTTGGTAACATTTCCTGTGGAAGCTATTACATAAGTAACAACTACAAGATAATATGAAATCATAATCAAACTTGAAGAGACCCAGAAGAAGTCGAAACATAAAGAAGTCAGCAATCAAGAGGAAATTAGAAAAAGACTTGTGACACTTTTAAGGATGTAGAAGGAAGCGTGGACTATCTTAAATGGAGGGAGTTGATTACATAATTCCAAAATAAGAGCATGTATTCATACATGAAGCAAGGATTAGGAGGGAGCTAATCCTAAATATGATCCATTGAGGATTATGAATTATATATCCATGGTCCCATTGAAAGTAGCAGCACATGTTCAGTTTGACTCTAGACGAAGTCTTCTTCGAAGGGAAGCCTTAAAGTATCCTTGGTTTTCCATCTACATCCATGATCCTATGATGAAAGAAAGAAGTTGGAATCTTTAGGGAATATACAAGACCCTATGGACCCAAGAGCTAAAGAGATATACAAGGAAGAACATGAAGATTCCAAGAAAGAAAGAAATAAAATCAAGAACAACCAATTATTATACCGAGAATCACAACTTGGTTTGAACACACTAAGAAGCAATCGAGCATAAGGAATGGAAGTTATGATAAAGAACATTGTATGTAAGAAAATGTGAAAAAGAATTATGAATGGAAGCATTTCAAGATTCAGAGATTCTTCCAGAAGGAGGGAGAAGACTATGACAACATAATCTACATGTAAAAGACTACTCTTCCCAATAAAGAAAGTGAGAAAGAATATTATACCAGAAAGAGACTCATGTATGTAGATATAAGAAGACCTTGTATGGATTCAAACAACCTGATGAAGAGTATCTCATATACAACAAAAGCGTGGTGAAAACTTTCTATGACAGAGATGGTGTATCAGAATAGTTATTCAGAAGTCTGGGATGATGGATTGCTAATCCATGGAAAACTCTCATGATGACAGAAGAAGTGCTATGTGGATATGTTTTAGTTTGAGCCTTGCCAGGATGTTATGAGCTAGCAGGAAACATAAGTGTTGAATTCGACCATGATATATTGTAATGATCAGAGTTATATGAAGCCTTCAGAGAAAATCATTGTTCCATGACAGACCGAAGTACATTGAGATCAAGCATTATATTCTCCATGATGAAGTATAGAAAATAGAAGTGGTTCTCCAATATATCTCCACAGTTGAGCAGATATTAGATATTTTGGTAAAGCCTCTACCCAAGATGAAAAGTTTGCATACTCAAGAAACAAGCTAGGGCTCATGGAAATGAATTCCTTATTGAAAAAGGAAGAGATTACTCCCAGGTTGGGATGGATCACTTATATGTTATTGATTTATGGAAAATCATTTTTTAGTTTGAAAAATGGTCCAGGATGAGCAGTTCCTTTCCAGTTCGGAAAGTGGTTTGATATTTGTGACGGATATGCATTTTCCAGTTCGAAAAATGGTCCATATAGGACAACCATTTTCGTAATGAAAATGGTCCAATAGATTGTTGATGTACCATAGACAATGATTCCCCTTGTGTCTAGTGTGGGGGAATGGTCTAGGATAGTCATTCTTCTTGGCAGTCACTCTAAGTAGTGGTCAAGTAGAATGGTCTTCCTCGGTGGGCAGTCATTCTTTACGAGTTCACAGTTGTGAGCAGCTTCGAAGAATGGTTCATTTTGGAGGTTGGTATAGGACAATAATTTCCATTAGGAAATGGTCCGGAGAGTAATTCCCTAGGAAAGACTCATTCTATATATCCAGGTTACATTATATTTAGTGTCAGAGGAATGGCCCAGTTAGGTGAATGGTCCAGGTTTAACAATCAAGGACATGCATTCCCTAAGGCAGACTCATTCTCTCTAGGTTGCACTATGATTAGTGCTGGAGGAATGGCCCAGTTAGGTGAATGGTCCAGGCTAAAAAATTAGGGACAATTATTCTTCTATGCTTGAGAAGAATAGTCTAGATAGTCCATGGCTGATGTTTTACATTTCGAGGGAATATGCTCTTTCAGATCTCACAGATGTGAGTTGAAGAATGGCCCATATGACTCAGTTTATATCATGATATTGTTTTATGTAGGTTGATATCAGATGATATGATTACTATGGAGATTGTATGTCTCTCGATAGTATATGTATGCTACTATGGTGGATGTGTTCCACTGGTTGTGACTATGTGTCACAAATTAAGTAGTTGTGTGCTACTTGGTGTGGTTGTGTACCACTGGATAGTAGTTGTGTACTACTATGGATAGACACAGTTGTGTTCTATTGAATGACATTGTTCTGATTTCCATGCACACTATCAGTAGTGTTGAAAATGATTATCAGCTAGATGGATAGTCAATGTGTTGATGGACATACATTCTCCAGATAGAAAATGGTCCAGGACATTTATTCTTCTAGGAGGTATGTCTGGATTAGAAGAATATTCCTTGTAGCCCATGGCATGGCTTCCAACATCTGTTGGAACAGTTATTCTTCTAGGACATATGTCTAGATTAGAAGAATGGTTCTTGTATCACTATGTGGAGTGAGTGAATTATTCAACATCATGCTTGATTACTCAGATGGAGTATGGATTTGAGAGATGATGCAGTTGATGCTATCAGATTTGATGATGATGCTTGTGATATAATCATGAGATATAATGTATGGCTATGATGATGCTACTAATTGAATGGTATGTTTGTGCTCAAGACCATTGATTTCAATACCTCCCTAGCTAGGAGGGAGTTTTTATATTATGGTAGCTATAGGAGGTATTAACCTCCACGTGTAACCCTGACAAAAATAGAATATTCTGGGAAGCAAGAAGAAACCCTAAAGCATTGGACATAGCGCTAGAAGATAAGTCGGCAAAAGGAAATATTTAATATTGAGTTTTTTAGCCTCCAGAACGAGAAGTTGGCCCAAACAACTAAGGAGGAGCAGTATAAATACAGGACTCCAGTGCTCATTTGACACACACAACTTGCAACTGCAGAAATTTAGTTGTGCGCAAGTCTTGAGAGTAGCTGCAGCTACTGTAACTTGTATTTTTGGTTTTAGTCTTGGACTCTCTCTTGGTTATGGTTTGGACTTTCTGCTTGGTATGATAACTCTGGAGAGTGATACGCTACCTTGATTGGCTATTAGGCCTAGGGTTTGCTTCCATAATTATTCTCTGTCAAGGTTCAGGTGCTTGGGGGTGGCTTTGGCCTATGGTTGGGTGACAATATTGCTATATTGTATATGGTTAAACGGGCACACCTATTATTTCTAACTCCTTTTTGGGTCTCTTTTTGGTACGCCTGGATACAATACTCAGTACTTTTCTTCGGTCTCTAACCCTTTATCTTTTCGTATGCCGAATATGACATCACAACTTTCTTCTTCCATTCCAGTGAATAATACAAATCCTAGTATTGGACCTAGGGGCATGGCTCCTCCGCATATTCCACTTTCTTTTGGTGGAGCTCATATTCCCCAAATGACTCTTATGGTTCGAAGCCAACCTCATTTTCATCTTGGGTCTAATCCTAGTCACAATGCTCCTGGATGGAGTAATCAACCTAGCGGACAAGCTACTGCCTATATTTTTCCCTTTGTACCTTCTTCCTCCACATCAATTTCGACCAACATGTTTGGTATGACGAATCCACCTCTATCCTCTGGATTTCCACCTGGGGAGAGTCAGTTTCACACTATGGGAAACCCCCAACCTGGAGTAACTCCAGCTGGGGGAAATGTTTATAACCCTCATTATAAAATTCCTATAGGTATGGTTCCCACACAACCTATTATGAATTAGTTTGGAGGAGGATATTACCATCCCGGATAGGGCCATGGTGCACACCAGAACCATGGATGGTCTGCAATCCCCCAGCATCAATATTTCCCGGAAGCATGGGATTAGATGTCGCAACCCCGGCTCCCTTTTTTGGCCATACTTAACTTGCCAGACTTGTCAATATTAATGAACGACCTGGTGCGTCATGATCTACCATGGCCCCTCGTCCCCACCAAGATTCCTTTAGATATTATGAAATTTGAGGGCAAGACTGGCGAGGATCCAGGTGATCACGTTACTACTTTTCATCTTTGGTTCTCATCCAATTCCCTTAACGATGATTCTATTCATTTGATATTGTTTCAACGCACTCTCATTGGGGTTGCAACAAAATGGTACATTGAGCTACCAGGGGGAACATACAGAAATTTTAATCAGAGGGTTTTAGTCTTTCTCAACCACTTCCAGTTGTCGGTTCGTTATGATGCCAACATAGAACTTATGTCGGCCCTCTGCTAGGACAAAGCCACCCATATCTTAGATCATGTCCAAGAGTGGTGTAGACAGAATAGGTTGATCAAAGCCTACATTCTTCTAGAGTTCCTGTTAGAATGGTTTCTTAATTATTTATTGCCTTATATTTCGACTGATATTTCTACATTTGGGGTAACATCTCGAGAGGAAGCTATTTTCAAAGTCCAACAATCGGATCTCATATATGCTCAATATGGGATGTTATACAAAATTATTCCTGACGCACCAAGGTCAAATTACGACCCTTGACAAAAAATTGTGCCTCATGCTGATGGAATCATAGGCTCCGCAAGTGCTAAGTCTACAAACTTGGTGACAAACCAGTTGAAGGAGTTGTCTCTTAGCCAAGTTGTAGTAGGACAAGATTTTTCTGTGTCCTCCACTCCCACTCAGTCGACAGATGTGCATTCTGTACAATTGTCGACCAACCTGAATGGTGACCAACAAAGGACATGGTAGTAACCATAAGGGTGGGAGGAATAATAATAATATACCCAAGGACAACGCTAACAATGATAGATTGAATAAAAATGATGGTGAGGGCAAGAAATAAAAGTGTAAGGTGAAGTTTCATTGTAAACTTTGTACATATGATTACCTTACCCACTTATGCCCCAAACTTGAGGAAGTTGCGAGGCTCTTATCGCAACCGCCCACTGTGATGACTAATCTGTTTCCACATAATCAACACATGGCCTCGAGCTCCTCTAATGCCGGAAATGTGGTGAGTGGGAATCAAAACCCTTTGGTGCATGAAGGTGACCATTTATGTGTAAATATGGTCAAGTCTCAGATTAATGTAGCCACTCAATCTCCTGATTATGGGTCTTCACAGTCTATTCTAGGTCTAGAGTCTCCTCCTCCTCTGGAAACACCTTTGCAGATTGAAAATCCAGAGCCTCTGCCTTGCATTCCGAAAGGAGTACTAAAACTCTCTAACCACAACCCTAATGCTAGAACTTCCCATAACTACTCGATTGTTGAAGATCTTGTTCAAACCCCTTATGTGATGTTGGCTTTGGAGGTGCTCCAGATGTGTCCTTCACAGAGGAATTCCTCGATATATTCTTTAGGATATCTAGACCCGTGTGGCTCTAAGGTTATCAAGGTTGACATCACAGATGTTAAGCCTTACTTTCCTTACCGCATGGCCTTTCAAATCCATGTGGATTAATCGAAGTATACCATCGCACGTATTGTTATTGATGAAGGTGTTGAGACGTGCATGATGTCCCTAACCTGTTGGAAAGCCATTGGCTCTCCAACCCTCTCTCAATCTTCGACCATGTTCAATGTGCTTGATAGTCATTCTTTCCGTCCCCATGGAATGCTTCCCACCTTTCCGGTCCAGTTAGGTGGAAAGAAAGTGGAGGTGGATGTTGAGGTGGTTGATGCACTCCTTAACTATAATTTATTACTAGGGCGTAATTGGACTTATGTTATGACTGTAGTCGTATCATATGTTTTTTCACTTTATATTTTCCTCATGAAGGGAAAATCGTGACTATTGATCAATTATCTTTTGTG
Organism: Picea mariana; assembly: GCA_032191745.1. Taxonomy (NCBI): domain Eukaryota; kingdom Viridiplantae; phylum Streptophyta; class Pinopsida; order Pinales; family Pinaceae; genus Picea; species Picea mariana. The sequence continues at coordinate 27,962 of JASDQU010439917.1, read as the reverse complement.
CATGCTAGTGCTAATACATCAGTTGGACCTTCGATTGATAATTCTCAGACGGCAACTGAGGATATTGGTGTCGGAATGTATTCCTCCCTCATGGATACCTTTTATTATGTGGCACCAGTTCATCACATTTATGCCATGTCCAATAGGTCTTCTTTGTCGATGAGGTCTGTTCCTTTCCACACTTTGTATTTCAACAATCCTTGGACTCTACCTTCCTCGACGATGTCTTGTGAAGGTCAATCACATATTGGAATGGCAATGCCACTGTCAGCAACAAATATAGTGTATCATGTTGTTCTCGACTCTACTACTGACCTGGATCGTGTCTCCTCGCAAAGGGATGAGGAGGATCATGTTCTTGATCCTGTATGGACCACCTCATCATCTTTCTCACATGATTTCCTAGATGATACTTTACTTTCGAATGAAGCCATCTTAGAGGCCATGAATGGTCCTGATAGGCCATGGGACGATATGCATCATCGCTCTCACTTCCTCCCAGAGCTTGTTAGAATCAAAAAATATGATTTTAGATCTACCTTGAGTGAGATGGTTGGCCCCACAGTGGTTCCACTAGATACGCATGGCATTTATGCCGAAGGAAACATGGAGAGTATTTCTCCTACCATCACGATCGACATCTCTCGAATGCCTGGCAAAGTTGAAAATGTATATATCGGTGCAATTTGTTCACCTGAAGAAATTCAGATCTACACTGATGTCTTCAAAGAATTTCATGACGTATTTTCTTGGTCATATGAAGAGATGCTAGTAATCGACCCTCGCATTTTCAAACATGAGATCAAGACCTATCCAGACGCTAAACCTGTTTGAAAACGACTTAGAGATGTTAATCCTAAGAATAAGAAACAAGGAACCATCCGTGTGTGTATGGATTTTCGAGACCTGAACAAGGCTTGTCCTAAAGACAACTTCCTGACACCTTTCATTGATCATATTCTTGATGAGTGTGCAGGAAGCGAGGTTTTTTATTTTATGGATGGAATTTCAGGATACAATCAAATTCAGATCAAACTCGAGGATCAACATAAGATGACATTTATTTGTCCTTGGGGTACTTTTTCATACTGGAGCCATGTCGGAGAAACCTTCCAATGATCCATGACCTTTGTTTTTCATGATCTCAAGCATATTGTTGAAGCTTACCTCGATGATCTCGCTTCTCACTCTCGTAAGAGAGTAGATCACTCTACTCACCTTCGACTAGTATTTGACAGATGTCATTATTATTGCATCTATTTAAACCCTCACAAGTGCATCTTATGCGTTAGTTATGGTCATCTTTTAGGATTCTTAGTCTCTGAGGATGGGATCATGGTGGGTCCTATGAAGGTTTAGGCAATACTTTGATTGCCTCACCCACACAACATTCATCAACTTCAGGCATTACGGGGGAAGGCTAACTTATTACGTCGGTTTATAGTAAACTATGCTGATATAACTAAGGGTTTGATGCATATCTTGAAGAAGGACACTTTGTTTATATGGGATGAGCGAGCCCAAGAATCCTTCGATGCTCTTAATAAATCCTTGGTATTGAAGCCTCTTCTAAAGCCTTCAAACTACAATCGAGATTATTTGTCTTATATCACCGCGTCCAAAGGGACGGTTGGTATGGTTCTGGTTCAGGAGGACGATGAGCTCCATGAGCACATTATCTACTATCTTAGTTGAAACTTGGTCAGTCTTGAGCTTAAATACTCTCACATTGAGAAGATATCCTTGGTTGTCATACACGCGGTTCAAAGATTATGACATTATATATTGATTTCCAAAACTATCGTAGTTGTTGATGTTAATCCATTTCAATACATCCTTACTAGGCATATCATAGGGGGGAAATATAATAAGTGGATTGTCATTTTGTAAGAATTTGACCTCGATTTTTCTTCGGTGAAATCTAAGAAATCGCTAGTTTTTCTCGAGTTAATATCAAACTTTCCCCGACTAGATGAGGACGTCATTCATGACGATTCATTCACGGATGAACATATTTTCCTTATCTCATCTTCGGACCCCTAGTATGGAGACATTTTGATCTATCATAAAACCTTGAAGTTCTCTCAAGATTTGTCGAGAGATGATCAACGACGTATATGGTATCAAGAAAAGAACTACCTTATCATCGGTGACACTTTGTATCGTCGAGGCGTAGATAATATATTTCTTCGTTGCTTGACTCACGAGGAAGCTGAGTCCATTCTTAATTACTGTCACAGTGGGGCTTTTGGTGGTCATCTATCTGGGCTTGCGACAACCCAAAAATATTGCGAGATGGTTATTTTTGGTCGTCAGTTTTTAAATATTGCATTGAAGCAGTCAAGAAGTGTCACCCTTTCCAAGTGTTCACTCAGAAAATACACTCGCATCCAGCCCCTCTTCACCCAGTCATCATCGTCGTTCCCTTCACCAAGTGGGGGGTGGATTTTATGGAGTTCCACCCAACTTCGGTTGGGAGGCATCAACATATTATCATGGCCATAGACTACTTCACTAAATGGGCAGAGGCTATGCCTACTATTAAATCTAATGGTAAGAATACAACTTTTTTCATGTTCAACCAAATTATAGCCCGGTTCAAAATCCCAAGGGAGATTGTCACTGATCATGGTAGTCACTTTCAGAATGAAATGATGAAGGAATTAGCATAAAAAATAGGGTTTAAGCATCACCATTCTTCCCCTTATTATTCCCAGGAAAATGGACAAGTAGAGGTTGTGAACAAATATCTCAAGACCATTTTGCAAAAAATTGTTAGCTAGAGAAAATATGACTGGCATATAATGCTTAACCCTGTGCTTTGGGCATACCAAACCTCGATTAAAACTTCCACCGATTTTTCTCATTTTCAGTTAGTACACGGTGTGGAGTCGATCCTTCCTATTGAATGTGAAATACCTTCCCTTAGACTGGAATTTGAGCTCCTACCTGACACGTTCGATCTTGAAGAACGCTTCGTACTCCTAGAGAGCCTAGATGAGCAGGGTCGAGACATCTCTACGACTATCAAAGAAAATAAATGACTTGTTAAGGTCCAATATGATAGGTCTGTTTGTCGTCGACAGTATGTTGGGGGTGACTTGGTCCTCTTGTATGAAGAAAGCCAAAGAACCATTGGGAGCAGGTAAGTTCAACCCCATGTGGAATGATCCTTATATCGTGCAACATGTTTTAGAAAAAGGAGCCTATGAATTGGAGTATTATGAAGGGAGTATGATGGTTGAGCCAAGAAATGGGATCTACTTGAAAAGATATTATTCTTGAGCCCCCAAGATTGGGCGTGACTCTTTGTATACTAGTGTATCTTAGTGTATATATATTTTTTCCTTTGTATCATCAGCTTGCTTATCTATTTTTCCTTTGGTTGGCAGATGTCAACGAAGCCTTCAGTTTACTTGGGATTCGCATACGGTGCTAGTCATCATACACAGAACTTGGGTTCCACTGCTTGGGTCATTTAGTCACTCAAGGGACAACTAATGTCTTTAGGTGGCATTTGTCTAGGGCCATCAACGAATAATGTGGTTGAATATAGCGTTGTTATAGAGATTTTACGTGACGTGATTTCACATGGTGTTCGATCTTTAGAAGTTCGCCTGGACTCCCAGTTAGTAGTATGTCAGTTGAATGGGAGTTACCATGTGCTAGACCCTACACTCCTCTGACGATTCCTATAGGTATGACTTTTGGAATGACACTTTGATTTTATTACTTATAATCACATACGTAGAAGTTCTAATTATGTATCCGATGCATATTCTAATTATGTTTTAGATTGGAATTTGTCACATAACTGAAGTAAAGAAAACACATTTATCAATGTACACATTGTAACATATATAAGTAAAGCCGAAGACCAATGTTTTTCATATTTCATCTCTCCAAAAATATGGTGTCATAGTAGAAAATGGGGTTCATACCCTCAAAATACATATATGGACGGTAGATATAATGACCACGACATATACACCTATGGTGCCAGATGCATATCATGATAGCATACTATGGAATTTGTGAGACATCGAAAGAGTCATACCCATGCACAGGGCACACCCACCATCTGTCGGTGCATAGCCTCTGGCAAATACTCCACCTGAACCATAGGAATCATGTGGGTCAAACGAGATAGGTTCCCCTGCAAATTTTGTAGCACTCTATCTGCATCTCCTTCCACTGTCTCATCTCCCCAGTTCCTCCATCGATGTCGTGGGAATCCATCTGGTTGTCACGGACCCATATCTGCGTAACGAAGTAAATGTCAATACTTGATACCATCCAAAAATATTTGCATTTTTTTTATTCTTTTTGAAAAACACAAAAAAAAATGAAATATATAAAAAAAATTCATACCTATATCATCATAGGCAGAGTCTGGTGGCAATGGAATATCTGGACCTCCTCTGTAGTTGATCCTAGCATAAGGGTAGTCATCTATGGCTATCACATGTCAACGCCACCAGAAGAAGAACTCATCATTGTCAGGGGTTGGTACCCTACCACCTCCTAACCACCTCATCACCTCGGTCCACCGTGACATGGATGGATTGCGTGATCCACATGGAATGATCTCTACTCTAGGGCTCAAGCCTAGAACCCGCTTAAATAAAAAACTACACAAGATAGATGTGAACCCGAATTTATTTTTCCTCCCATGTTTGCAATCTGTCAATTGGCTCTTCATGTTAGCAAGTAGTGAGGTGCACCAATCATAAAGTGTGGGTTGTAAACACTCCACTGCATAAAACATGAGTGGCCTTGATGCCGGGTGAAACGAGGCCAACCCCATGATTCATGTAAGTATAAGGATGATGATATTTAGACTCAGGTTCTCGATTGCCCTGATGGGGAGTTGGCTCCCTACTTTATTTGTGCCTTCAACACAATGGGTGGCAATGTATTCCTCTATGTTCATACCACCTTATCTCCCCAGGCTTTGAGATTTTCCACCTTGCCTCGACGAGACAATCCTGTAATGAAATAGATTTCCTCTACTTCAATTCTCAATGGTTTCCCATAGAGATTGAACGCCTCAGTATCCAAATCCTAGAAGTTTACTAGCATTTGTAGCAACCTTAGTTGATCCCTCAATCCTTTGAGAGCCCAAAATTTGTAAAGACCACATCTCTTTAGAGCTTGTTGGGCCTGCGCATCTTTTTCCACTGCTGCATCCACTTCCTCATGTTCTCTCTCTCTCCATTCAAGTACCATACCACAAAAGGAAAACCATTCATTGAGTCAAACTGTTTAAAAAGTTTATTTGTGGATTTGTATGCGAGCTATAATGTTAATTGTCGCACGTAGGGCCACATATACACGAGCAGGCTTTGCTTTGCCCACGTACATGTCTCCATATACGTGACCCAATGAACTATAGCCCACATACACCCTAATTCCTAAGTTGCACCCTCAAATGCTAAAAAATTGGGGACTTAATTTGAAATTTAAACCACTAGAAATGAAAAGGAGGGAAAAAACACTTACTTGGTCCAACCGATTCTCAATTTCGTCACTCATAGCTCCTGCAATCAACACTTGAAGATCATGGGCAACTTGGTCCAAAATGCACTATGTGGGTAAAAAAGTCAAATGGTATGGTAAAATTGGTTATTTTTTCTAATAGTAGAAAACGTTTACCCACTTTACATAGTTTTTGCTAATTTTTCGACCTAATGGACTAATAGTGCAGTGGAAGGAGTTGGTTTTGGTGGTTTTGTCCAGGGATTTTTGTGGTTTTCTAGCGTCGTATCATTCATTCATGACTTTGGTAGGTATTGTATTTTACCAGCATATAGGATAGGTTACCACTCCATCTTGAATATTTTCATTATCCTATGACTGTAATCTGTATGCCTTAGGTACGAACCCATTTATTAGTGACACAGAACCTTCCTATTGCTATTAGATGTGTCATTATTGAATGGTAGAGGCTTACCAAACATCAGTGCTCTAGTTAGAACCTTTGTGCCTTATGGTTCCCATGCAGAGTTTATTCCATAGGACCAGGAGTCCCTTATAGTTCCAATATGACTTTGCGTTCGAACCTCATATTCTTACTCATAAGCATTAAACCTATACCTATGGGACTTCCACCGAGTCTTAGTTAAGCTCTCTTTCGACTCTTCAAAAAGTGAAAAGATTGTCGAATGAACTTGTCTCTTTCACACTCGTTAAATGGATTTGAAAGGATGTCTATTTGGTGTAAGTTTAACCCTTTTTTGGACCAAGTAGACTAATTTTGAAAAATGAATACTCTAGTCACTAGTGGCTAGAAGAGTTCCCCTAGGTATTGTTTTATACTTTTTCGGGCCTAGGGGACTAAATTTATGAAAAAGGAAATTCTTTGGAGTTAAGTTGTAACTGCATTTCATTGTCATGCTTGCAATATTGAGCCTATTGTCGGTTCTCGCTTTCTCGTTACAAGCCCATTACCTCAACATTTGCGCCACTAGCCAAGTAGAGCCTTGTTTATATCCTTTGCAACTTGACACTTTGTACCCTAAGAGGAAACATTCCTCCGAGTGTCCACCTCTGCATGCACTTCCTTGCATTGAGAATACGTATGTTCCACTATTGGAACTAGTTGCTTACTCACGACACTCATTTCCTCCATTGTATCATAGCATTCGTTTGCTTATAAAAAAACAAAAAAGGATGGGCGGGAAAAGAATATTATCTCATATTGGCAGCAATCGTGTTGCCTTTGAACAGAGAAAAAACATTTGAGTCCACTTGTCATCCAAATTTTGGGTTTAGCATGACCTTAGGAAGTTGATCTCGTTACTTAGAGTTTACTCCTCCGACTAGTTACTCTTCCAATCCATATGGAGAGTTTGATTGGTGCCTCCTGCATCACAAAGTTTCATTATCAAGTCTATGATGTCAGAGTCCTCCATATGTCTCATGATCTTGTTCAAAGAATGTCTATAAGCCTGTGTCGACCATTTCTTAGAACTCTTGACTTTTCATGTCGGTCATACCCTCAGTGTGTCTCAAAGTTACATGAAGTTTTAGTCCTACCATGTAGCCTAGTGCTACTTTCATTATGGGTAGGTAATCTTGAACCCAGCAGTCGACATCTCCTCATTGGTCGTTGACTGGGGGATTTTCCTTGTGTTCAACAACAAGAAATCCATTCACACATTGGGATTCATGTAGTGTCTTGGATGCCATTATCCTTATTGGTGGTTTCCTCGCCTTTGTTGGCAGTTTTCCTTATTGGATGTTATTTAGAGGGTCTTTTTCGTGCACTACTTGCATCAGGTGCATGTGAAAGACACATAGGGTCATTGGTTCATGAACATCCTCTTCATCTGAGTTCCTCCAAATCATAAAGCTATTGCTTTGTACCTCATTCTAACTGATGAGAGATGCCTTAATGCTCTCCTTTCAACGGATCTCCTTCCATCGACTTCAGCTCATCTATTCAAGAAATGAGGCCTAGAGT
>JASDQU010439916.1:39950-63592 GCA_032191745.1 Picea mariana | reverse complement strand
TGATTGGGATTTTCATTGAAATCCACTTGACCATTTTCCAAGGTTGCGTAGTGAAGTTAATTTAGTATCTTTATCTTGTCATGATGGATAGCGTTGGTTTCTATGTTTCACCTACCTTTGATGTCACTTCATTGAACAAAGGTGAGACTTCCCCATAGAAATTTTAATAAAGGACTTTACTTCCCCATATAAATTTGAATAAAGAACTTTAGTCTTAACTGTCCACATATGGAACAATCATGTTAAATCAGGGAATAATTTTCCACATATAAAACCATCACTATTCTTAAATGTGGGAGCTTTGTGAAAAAAAAATCATATAAATGTTCGTTCAATTCAACAAATAACTAACACAATCAACTCTATGGACAAAACTTTATGGAAATGAATTAAAATAGGAAAAAGACAATTGGGATCCATTCATAATTTCAATGGAAAATAAATTAGAAATTAAAAAAAAAAATACAACTTTGAACTAAATCATATAACTTTGTTGTTTTTGTTGAAATTGGAAAATGCAAAACATTGAACACCCTTTAGCAAATTTATATCAGATAATATTACTATATGACACACAAACAAATGAAAAGTCCAATAGAGAAGTGGAATCCTCTTTGTGAAAAAGAACAAAAGATTGGATCTCTAAGTGTGAGAGCAAAAGAAAAGTCCAGTCCAATCATAGAAGTGGAATCCTCTTTTTGCAAAAGAACAAAAGATTGGATCTCTAAGTGTGAGTACAACACATTGAGATATTTTCAAAGGCATGGCCAGGAAAGTAAATGAATTACATTTTCCAAAATAAAAATAAAATCCTCCCTCCTAAAATAAAAATTAAATTCTTTATACTCATCTTTCACCTGACAATCCAATCCAAATAAAGTGACATGTTAGGAAAATGGCTAGTAAAGGTAAATGATGTGCACCCCATTCTAACAACGTTTTTTTTGAATAATCTTTAATGATATGGATTTATTTTCCTTTATATTGTAAAATAAAATTATTTTTATTTATATAATAATAATAATTGATAATGTTTTATCATTTGTTTGGGATTGTAAGTTATGTTTAATTTTTTTGTTCATTATTTTAATGTAGTTTTTGGTTTTGTTAAAAAATGTATAGTTTGGTAGGATTTTGAATTATGTTTAATCTTATTATTGTTGTGTAAAAGTTTATAGTTGAATTTTTGGGACATTGTTGGGTTTTAATTTTTAATTTTTAAATTTATTTTTGAGCACACTCCTTTTTAATTTATTCAATGTCTTTTGTTCTTGATGATGAGTGGAGTGTCTACTTGAAACGTTGGACATTTCAAAATCATCCACACAGTTTATTTCCTGAAATTTCTATAGCAAGTATGACCAACTATGAGAACATACACACTCAAGCTCTCTTCTTGTTAACATAAATTACTTATGATCTATCTCTAAATCTAGAACGTTGATGACTCCTCAAAATTAATCGACATGCCCCTAAAACATCTGAAAAATATAACTTATTTTTTCAACATAAAATTATAAATTTTTTTCTATGAAAACAAAATTGTTTCATCATATTTTTTTATATATATTTTTAAACATATATTAAAAATAAATTATATATATATATATAGATAAAGATAAACATATATTAAAAATAAATTAGATATATATCACATGTATAGTTCTTAAAATTATTTATATAACATAAAATACCCTCTAATACAATATAATTAATTTCAAATTTTATATTTCTAAATTTTTCCGTCATAGTTTTCTAAGTAAATGTAAATGAATTAATGTCATAATTAATTTCAAATTTTATATTTCTAAATTTTTCCGTCATAGTTTTCTAAGTAAATGTAAATGAATTAATGAGAGGCATGCAGTAGGGTAAAACAAAAATTGAAAATGGAAGGCTTACTTGCACTTTATGAAACTTTTGGATTACAATTTTCTATAATGTTTTATATAGGAGAATCAATATTTAATTATGCAATTCAACTTAATATTAAAATGATTAAATGAAAGTTTTGAAATTAGATAGTAAAATGGATACATTTAGAAAAATAATTGTATAAAGTATTACTAAGTGCATGTAAGATACTAACCATATTTAAATTGAAACCTTGCAATCAATTTCATTGAAATAGTAGTATATGTAACAAAGTTTATGTAGGAGAAGCAAGAGAAGAAGGATGAAGATAATGACATTTGTGTTACTGTGTTTTTTCCCTGGTAAATGTACAGTTCCAAGCAAGATAGAAACATGTATACTCATTTTCAATGAATATAAGGTTTTTTTCTTTCTGAAAAAATTTCGATGAAATAGTTAGAATTTCATATTTCGAACCCAAAGCATTATCATTTGAACAATAATTCACTTTTAACGTTAAACATTTTTGAGTTGTTTCCAAGGAACACCTCGCAAGGAAACTCTCAAGACTTCCTTGAATTCACAAATGGTACCTAGTGCAAACCTGTCGGCACTAATTACAAAGTCTAACTTGGTAGGGACATCAAAACAAGCATACAACAAATGAAACCAACCCATGGAATTGACATCGAGATCTCCTGCATGAAGTTCAAAACACTCAACCACTTAAGCTATCCCACTAAGCTACGAACACTTTTGATTTATTATCTTTTAATGACAATTGTTTAGCTTGAGAGGAGAGGACAGGGGAACCAATTTTAAAGTTGTATAAACTATTCTAAGACACTAGACACAACATATCTAATTGTTTATTACCATGCTTATTTTTTTGACACACACACACACAAACACACACAACATGTTCCACAAATGAGGAGAGGGAGGCCAAGCAAGCACACATATTTATCTCACTACTAATCAACCTTTATGTTAATAGGATGGCCACTACCTCTACAAACACCGCCATTGGTAGAAGGATCATGGTATATTGGGAATTATATGATACCACAAACTAGACATCATAATGAATGTGGGATAACATGCAATAAGAGAGAAGATTTCAATATTTATCAAAAGATCCACAATATTAGTGTTTACAATCGACATTTCGAATTCCAAAAGAGGAGATTTTAAAGTCTTAGAAAATATTCCAAGAAGTGCCATGTCTGATTGTTTATTATTCACATAGATGTAACTACACAAAACATCCCACAAAAGTGGAGGGAAGGTTGAGCAATCATATTCATACCACAACTAATTAGCCATGATTATGTTAGTAGGAGGGCCACTACCTTTGTGGACACCCTCATTGGTACAATGATCATGCTTTATTGGGGAATAGAGAGTCCTTATATCTGCAAGTCAACTTGAGGATCATTGTCATTTGTTATCTTATCTCCCTGGTTTAGCTGACAAAGATTCTTAACCACTTTGCTTGCAATTTGTTTTGTTGTAATTTTTCAATATATTCAATAGTTCTATCAACCTTGCTATAAATTATTCTTATGTTAATATATCCAAAAGATATTCAATGTTAACATTCTTTTTTTTTTTCCTTTTGTTTGACTTGATTTGGTTCAATATCTTCTTCTTCCTTAGCCATCTTTCTAAGCATGCTTTTATCCTCATTGATGTATTTTTTTTTATGGGTTTGGATACATAAATTTCTCTTTCTTTCCAAGTTTTATTTGATGGGTTCTTTGCAAAAGAGCAACTTCCCCTATTTTAGCTCCAAATCTTGTGACCACATTCAAGTTCTTATAATTTAGTGCTTCATTCCTTGGTATAGTTTGAAGAAGATTTACATTTCTTTTATTCCTTATTTTCTCCAATATTGTCGAGCAATTCTCCATGGAGTGATCTCCCACTCCATAGTGGTTGCAAAATCTCAGTTTATCCCTATCCTTCAAGGGAAATTAAGGACTAAGGTGATCCTCTTTGAGACAAATAAAATGGTACTTTCAATAAAATCCACATTGACCAACTTTCCCTCCTCTTCATCTACCATGCCATGTTTCTCTGTAATCATTCCCTTTTTCTCCTTGGTTTTGCTAGTTTTGATTTATGGTTTTTGTATGGTAAATTGTCTGATAATTAGGATTTCTCTTCTCATTATGTTAACAATCTGATGTGGTGTGAGTGTTAACTTCACAAATATAACAACACCTTTTCTTGTTATTTATTAAATTATGGGGGCATTCACTTGTGTTGTGGTTAGTCACCAATTCACAAATTTCACAATGGCAATTGGTTTTTATATTTCTAACATCTTGAGGGATACCAATTGATTCCTAGAAGTGCCATTATTCCTTTCTATGTCCCTCACTCATACATGTAGTACATCAAATCTCTAACTTCCCTTATTGCAATGTTAGACCTTGTATAGATTTTTGTATTATTTTAATCTTTTCTTCCAATCTTTTATTATTCAATGAGACTACCTAATCCTCGTTGATTTCCATTTGTTGTGCTTTCTTTAGTGCTTATTCACAAGTTTTTATTTCATGCATTTTGAAGAGCACTCTAAGCTTGTACAATAGTTTAGTCACAAACCATTGTACAAGAATCTCATTATCTATAGCATAAGGAATCTAGTTGAGCAAATCCTTACATCTTTTATCATAATCTCGTATAGATTTATTTACCATATGTTTTATCTCTTTGAGATTTTATGTTGCAATATGCTTGGCATCCTAGTTTCTAAAGAATGACAAGAAGCAATGCTTTATCTATTCTTTTGTTTTGTTATGGTTTCCTATGAAAATCATGAAACATGTTGATACTCTTCTTCATAAATATCTTGCAAATTGCACCATTTATTTTACTTCGTTAGTGATATCTTTTGCAAGTAAAAAGTGCCTTTGGGGGTCTTCATCTCCTTTGTATAAAATGAGGCTTCCATTGTTAAGGTGTGTTATGATTGTTGTTAACACCTAAATAAATTATGGTGTTGGTTATATTACAAGAATCAATTACTCTTTCTTATTGACTAGAGGCTCCACAATACTTTGGTCATGGTCAATTTCCTCCTCTTCTTTTGCTTCCACTTCTTGGGACTCAATTTAACACTCTTGATATTTATATTCTACCATGATATGCCTTTCTGATCATCTTTCTTCTACAAATGAACCAACACGACTGTATGTCAAAGGGGTTTGTGTTTCTTCGTTAATTAATTTTGTAGGGTGGGGGGAGTACTCCCATGAGATTCTCAAATCAATGTGGAAGGTGATTCTTACCTCCCTTGGGTATAATATTTAATAATTTTTCATCAATTCAAGGCATCTAGATCTGTATTCTATCAATAATTGTACCATCTTCGTCTAATTGACTCTAAATTGAGATTAATCTAGGTTCAATGTGTAATATCTACTAAAGGACTTTATTTACATTGAGAATTTTCATTCTTAATTCTAACATTCTTCTTTTCCTAGGAAACAACTCAACAGCATCCATGTATTCAACATTTTCTTATATTTTTAGGGCTCCCATCCTAGAGTCTGCATTATTCAAAATGTCTTCTAGACTAGGTGCAATTGATGGTGCTTCTAGTTCTACATCTTGCCAATATTCCCAACACAACTGAGACAAGGTTAGTACCACATAGACCCATTATTATAATGGATATATAACCTCATGAACCATCATAATTGCTTCCTCTTATGCACATCTTACTCTTTCCCAACTCAAATCATCCAAGGTTAGCATCTTATAGACTTGATATTCCACTACCTCTTCTCTTCTTCTAGATTGACAAGGTTTTGCAACCTCTCTTAAGTCAGATCTCCTCTTTTTTCTTTTATATCTTTCAATTTTGTGTAGCCTCCCTCAAATTTATATTCTTTTATTTTCTTTGTTTCTTCCTATAATCTATATTCTCTTCTCTTCTCAATTGATGTTTTATTTCCTATGCTCCTAGGCATGATTGCTTCTTTTATTGGTCTGTTTTTTCTTCAATGCAAGTTGACTATGGATTTCCTTACATAGATTCATCTCATGAGAAGTTACCCCACCATCATCGACCTCAACTCTACTCTAGGTCAATGATGGAAAATGCACCATTCGTTGTCATGCTTTATTTTCTCACCTTTTAAGGAATAATTCCCACTCTTTCTAATATTTTTTCCAATCCATATTCAATGGTGCCCGAATTGGTGGTCTTTCTTCTACAATATGATTGACCCCTCAATCAATAAGGACCTTGTGTAATAATTTTAGTGCTAAATAGAAGAAATAGTCATGTGCATTTTTGAAGAATATCCTCTTTATGTAGTCCAAGGATGCGCATTCTTTGATCACTTTCTCCTCACATAATTTGTCCACAATTTTCTCAAACCATTCATCCAAGTTCATTTTTCCTCCATTAATAAGTTTCTACAACAATCTCTAATCTTCTTTTGTGGTCATGTATTTTGGCTATTTTTTTTTTTATCTCCAAGGGTATTAACCCAAGAACTTTCCTTGGGTTTCTATAAAAAAACATTCCTTGGCCTATGCAAGGTTTAGTCAGTTCCTTGTTGTGTAATTGTTCAAATCATTTTCCAAATCCTTTCCCATCACTTAGTTATCTCCTTTTGAGCAAGCCAAAATTTCATAAACTTTAACACATTCACATCAAAACATTGTCCAATTTTTATCAGTTTGTAAAAGGAAACATGATGCAAAAATTAGATCCCCTCTATTGCAAGTAATCAGAAGAGGTTGAAACAAATTATATTAAAAGAATGTGCATGTTCTAATCTTAGAATATATCTATAGTATAAACAATTTGAATGTATGTTATAGTGGTTTGGACAAGATTTAGGCTTTATGTGTTGTATAAATAAATACAAGAGTATGGTATTCTTTCAACCATTTATTATTTCCAAATAAATCTCAAATAATTGAATAAATAAAACCGGATAGTAATAATAATAATAATAATAATAATAATAATAATTAAGAAGAAGTCCAAACATCAATAAATATCCTAAAACATTTTTCACTCTAGGACTTCAATAGGTTTATGTAAACATTTATAGAAATGGATTTGAAGTGTAAACTTCTAGTAATATCATCTATCATATGCTTCTAGTACTTTAACCTAAAATACTTCATGATTAGAACCACGACTATAGATGGTCACATCCCTTTATGTGATGCATTGAATTTATTATGTTGTGTGTTCATTAGGAGTGGTGAGAATATTCAAAGGTGAGATTAATGAGGTTTTCATATCCATTTTTTTTTTGTTAAAAAATGTAGCAAATAATTATACTTACTAGAAAATAGGTGAAGTGGTCGTTGTAGATGAGATCCCATTTTTTTTGTAATTATGTTTTAATTATACAATAGCAATTAGATTCATAACTTTCCTATAAACTCTTACTTTACCAAACATAAACTCCCTAAAATATTATATCAAAAAAAATTTACAACTTTTTGTTCATTCGCTACTCATTATTTCCAAAATAAATATTAAAATAAAAACACTCACTTAAATAATATTTTATATGTATAACCTTTAATTCAATACACTTTTATTATTTTTCAAGACATACTATTTAAATTCCACATATTATTTTATAACACTTATATACTATTCATTATTGCCAAAACAAATATTGAGATAAAAACACTCACTTGAAATAACATTTTATATTTATAATCTTTGATTCAATACACTTTTGTTGCTTTTCAAGACATACTATTTACCACATATTATTTTATAACACTTATTTACCATTCATGGTAAATGATTAAAAAGTTTAAAGGCCACAACTCCTCCTCAAATATTACTTTAAAAACCAAGAAAAATGAAGGAATGATTAATATCCAAAGGCCAAACCAAAGATCTAAATGCAATGATAACCATAAAATCTAACAAGATGGAATATGCAAACCTCTTCGATAAAATCAAATCTTTACATTGGGAAAATGTATTTCGGGACAACATTTTTCAGAATTTGTTGATACAAATTAGCAAATGCATAGGAAGCTTGTATCTAAAAATAATATAAAGTAATAAAGTATTAATGCATGCAATGCTCAGAATTTATCTTCACAATATTACAATGGGTTATAGGTAATAACTCCAAATGTCAACAAAAATACAATAATTTGAGTGCAGATATATCCATAAAATCTAATACAATAAGAATCAAATCTGTGCATCTTTGCATGGAGACAATGTCCTTTAGTTTTTTTGAAAAATAGAGGATTAAAATGAACACATGCATGGAGAATTTTTATATATAATTAATCTACATCATACACTAGTTGAATATACTAAATAATATGATTGATTTAGAGACTTCAAAAGTGTAATTGAGTTTATAAGTGGAGGCATATATTTCAAAATGGTTGTATTTATTACCCAAATCATGCATTAATTATGCATTACTTTGTTAGTTGAATTACGAGTTTTATTTAATGGAAAGATCCTAGCTCATGAATCTTGAATCTTAAGATGTAAATTAATATATATAAAAAAAATTTGGGTCCAATGATATTAAGGTTTCATAAGTTGTACAATGATTTACAATGTTAATTTTTTTTTATATAGTAATAGGTAATTTGAATTAAAAACAAATTAAGTTTTTTTTTACTTAGACAATTATAGAAAAATCTTAATAGAATCTAAAATTATTTTATTCAAAATATGAAGCAAAAGCTTTTAAGAAAAATTTAGTACTAAAGTTAACATAGTACCCATGCTAATATGTTTACAATGAATATACTCTAACTAATTTTCATAGTTGAGAACATCTGGTTCTCCTCACATTTTATTATCAATTTGGTAGTCTTCAACAATAACAAAGGGATCCTAATCAAACAGTAAACCAACAAAGTTGGATAAATGAGCAAGAAATTATTGAGGATTAGAGAGACTGAAAGTGAGCTCATTTATCTTTCTTTGGATGACTAGAAGAGTGTCATGAGACTCCTTTTCTTAGTGTCTAAGATCCAATATGTTTTTAACAACATACTTGTAGAGATTATCTCTTTTCCTTGTGTCTTCATCTAGTTTGGAGTAATTATGCTCCCCCCACATCTCTATCTTCTCAATTTCCTTAGTGAGTTTGCTCTACATGGATCCTATGGCCAATTTGCTTTTTTCCACACTCATTTGACTTCCTATGCATCCCCTAGAGACACCAAACATCATGTGCACTTCACCATTGTCTCCAAATAGACCCAAAACCCAAGATTGAATTCCAAACTAGAGCATTGAGAGAAGGATCACTTCCAAGTTCCCACTTTAGGCCACTTTCAACAAATTGAATGAACCATGGGAAAAATGATAAGGAGAAGCAACATTTTTAGACATAGATCCCCCATGCAAATCTTATCACAAGTATAAGAGATAGGATAGAGTAATTTCTCTCTGATATTCACAAATAAGATCATCAATGGTTGGGTTGAGGAATGTTGGACTTATTTCCCGCAAACATATAGCTACTTTCTCCTCCCTCAATAGAGGCTCGATGTGACTTGGGTCTCCACATGGAGTAGTGGAGAGGAGGGGTTTCCACATCTTCACTTGAGACATCATAACACCACAAAGCTCCTCATGGTCACCTTAGTGATCTTATAAGACACCTCCTCTTCATGGGATATGAGTGAAATGGGAATGCACTTCTCTTGCTACAAGGATTTTTAGAACCATGGGTGCTTTTAGGACTCCTTGATTGGCTCTTTTGTCTGCTCTAGAATTGAATTTTTTCTTAACTTGGAAGAACGACACTTAATCAAGTTGTGGAGAAGAAGGATCATTTAAAAATGTAGGCAAGCAAAAGATGGAAAGGATGGAATGATCCCTTGAATCAATGCCTTAATGCTTATTGTGGAGTTTCCAATAATAAATACACCACTTAGATCAACCTCCATGAGAAATTCGATCTCTTGGTACATCGCTAAAGCCTCTGCCTCATTGTTTGTTGTGCATCCTAGATTCCATAGAAATGAAATCATTTTATTTCTATGGATTTAATATGACTCCCTTGCACATACTACCCCTTATAATGTCAATCATTACAATAAAAATCTTAATACATATTTCATTTTGATTTTCTATTCCCACTTGTTTATTTAACATTCTTGAAATCCATAAAAATAAAATACAACTAACATATAAAAGGTCCTAGCATAATCTCACTCATACCAAAATGTAATATCCCCAACTAGGCTAGGTTGACATATTATGTTTTTTCTCCATATTGTTGGTTTACTTTGTATAAGTTTATCAAATACTTTGTATTAATATTGTGGTAAATCAGGCTGGCAACATTAAAAAATAGCTTGCATGTACTCTTCTTATAGACGTTTAATCAAACATGTGGCATCCATTTGATACAGATAAAGTAGGAGTAACAATATGGTATCTTTATTATGAAATCCAAAATGACAACAATACAAATTTGTGATAACATCTACACCCTAGATCTGGAGCACACAACTTCTATTGGATGCAACAACAACTACAATATCCTCCTACACACACAGTAAACCCTATTGACTGTAAATGGAAGCTACCAAATACCCTAAACACACAATAAATAAGTCATAAATTGGACAAGATACATTTTTCTCCTCATTAACTGTTGTCCACGACCTTTGTCTACTTTGATATTGAATGCACGAACCCTGCCACCGCATCTACGTGTCTCTGCAAATCTAATTTGCAACGGTCCTCACGGGATGAGGTTGAATGACCAACGATGCCTCGTGGGACAATAATGTTTGACCAACGAGGATGCCTCAAAACCATCCTAGTAGAAATCTGCAGTCTATAGGGGTCCTCACATGACAAATTTGGGCGACTGGCGGGGCCTCATGGGACCCTTGACTTCAACCAACGAGGATGTCACTAATAGGCCTTCCAAAACCCTCATGTACCTACAAAACTGGGATCTGCCTCCTCTGACCTCCAGATAGTTTCACAATATCCTTTGTCTTCTCGTTAATTGTTGTTTGTGGCCTCTGTTTACTTTGATATTAAATGTAGGAACCCAACCACCGCATCTACATGTCTTTGCAACTCTAGTTTGTAGAGGTACTCGTGGGACAAGGTTGGATGACCATCGGTGCCTCACAGGATAATAGTGTCTGACCAACGAAGATGCCTTAAAAACCTTCCTAGTGGCAATCTATAGTCTACAAGGGTCCTTGTGGGAGAAATTTGGGTGATTGGAAGGGCCTCATGGGACCCTCAACTACAACCGGTGAGGATGTCGTTGATAGGCCTTCTGAAACCCTCTTGTACCTGCAAAATTGGGATCGACTTGCTCTAGAAATTTTCACAATATCCTACACGAGTCGATCTACCTCCAACTGAAAACAACATCAATTGAAGCTCTAATGAAGACCCTATATGGATCCTCCTCCATGTCTAGCTAGGGTGGATATTGCACAACCAAAACCAAACCAAACGTGGAAGGGTTTTGCTAAACCCTAACAAAATAGTGGCTCGAAGAGCACTTCAAAATGAGAGATCAAATCATAATGCCAAAATGAAGCTCTACCCCTCCTTTTATCCTCTTCCATTCCTTATGTAACTTTCCTCCTTTTGACCAAATCAAAGCCTGGCCTCATTTTCCCTCCAATTTTCATTTTAAGATTAAAAGTCACTTTAATAATGGTTAATTAACTTATTAATCTAAAGTTGATTTATTTACTTAATGTTAGTTTGAACACATAACATGTCCTAAATAAGTGACATTAAATAACCCCTTTTTACTCCTTTTTCTTCACTAACGAGCCATGGAATTCATCTCCACTGTCAAACAAGGGAATCCAAAAATGGGGACATGACAAGTCCTCCCTTCCCAAATATTGTTTGTCCTCAAGCAATGTCATCACACCCATAGGAATAACAAAATGAACCAAGCTGAAACTAATGATGATCCTCGAGTCCCAAATCCATCTGAAATATACAGATCACCTACCACCCACAATATTGTCCTACAATGTGCTAACATTAGGGGCCCCTTGAAGGTCATCTATCAATAGAGCAACCAGATACTATGAAGACTCAGTAGACTCTTCATAGAATGTCCCACCTAGGAAAATGATCCACTAGGCCATATGAATAGGCTCTTGGAAATAATATCTCTCTCTCCCATATGTACCAGTTGCCAAACTATCAACCCATAAAATCCCATGGTCCCATGGTCCCATGCTATCACCAGAAAGGACTCATCATCCTGTCGTTGCGCCACTTTGATCATAGATATATGCCCCTCCTTCCTAGACTACCTCCCCAAGTTGTAATGCCTCAAATAATTATCCCCATTATCAAGGATTATATCTTTCCATTGAATCTCAGTGAGTCACCCAAACCAACTCTAAAATCTGACATCCAAGAGAATTATATGTGGCCACAAACTGATAGGGAATCCATGAAATCTAGTCTCCAAGTAGCAAAGGGAAATCCCTAATACTCCATCATCCCCATCCTACTGCAATCATCCAGGCATCATCTGGACAATCTCTTAACGCATCGTCTGCAAAGTCTCTCCATATGAGAAAAAAAATCTCGTAGGTGGTAAAGTCACCAGGGTCTTGTTGAGCACTCAACACACCCTAAAAATCCTATGTCAAATTTTACTTTTTGGGTACCACTTGATCTTTTGCACTGTCTAATTCGACTTCGTTGTGAAAAATGTTGCCTTTGCTTATCATCTTGGATCTCATTAACGCTTTCAAAGTTTTCTTGAATCTGTGAAAATTAACGACTTTAAAGGACTAACCTTTAAATAAAGAATCAACAGCCAAAACGTTTCACCCGATGCACCCAAATTCGGCATCGGAAGGGTTTAAAAGATAAAGGAAAATCACTCAAAAAACCGCAGTCTTCGAGCGTCGATATTCATTGGCATCGGCAGAAGGAATTTTTCTTTCGCAACTAGCATCACACAAGGATATCACTGACAACCGATCCCCTTCAGCATCGGTAAAATAAGAAAAGAATAAGTGTTAACTAAGAAATAAATGACATCATCGATGGTCAATACCCAATGCGCTTAGCGAAATGGAGAAGACCAAACCATGATGAACGTTCAGACCATGCTACAAGTTTTCTCTGATCATCGACTTCCGAAACGTTTTGGCATCGGGAGTTTTGAGGACACTAACCCAAAGGAAAATACACAATAGGTTTATCCTCGATCGTCGATACCCAACACCTTTTTGGCATCAGCGAACCCAGGTTTAGTGTAAGAATGCACCATTGGAGGAAATCCCCGACTCTGACTAATACTCATGAGTTGAGTCACTGGTTTCCATTGCCACGTGTCCCAAGCCAGTTTATCCATGTCATCACCATACGATGAAATTGATCGGCGTCGGAGGTTTTTAAAGAAGAACATCATCAAAAACACCCATAACACATTATCGACTCCCAATCCACCCACTAGAAAAGCGACATGATGAGACATTTTAGCGCTAGATACGTTGCGATCCAAAGCATTTAAGGGAATAATTAATTCCAAATCTTGCATTAGTTGCTAATTTGTGCACGAATCAAAAGGACTGTTTGAATTTATCGATAGAACACATCACCCTCCGTGCCTCCGTCATCAAACCACGATGAATTAAATTGTAGAGATTCGATGGTAGATTTGTTTGAATTTCACTCATCACCGGTAAGTTCTTCCCCGTTAAATCCTCTCGAGCCATTGTAAACAAGATCATTCTGTGCGCAAAGGAGTTTCATAGCATCCAGAGGAGCGAGATGAGCAATTCAAAATCTTCTGAGCCCCTTGTGAGTATCAAACTACAAAGTTTAGAAAGCATTACAAGTATGTACCAGTCTGGATTTTTTGTGTTTTCACTTGATATATACAATATTAATCTATACGCGCTCTCTAAACGATTTCATTTTTTGATTGCAGGAAAGATGCCTCCGAGTATTGGACAAGAATAGCTCAGGAACCTCATCAAGAAATTCAAGAAAATGGGCCAAGTGCGAGAGGAAATGGATGAAAATCAACAAGGAAATGAAGGATATTGGGCTCTCTGACTTTGGCATGCCCAATGACTCCGTTGACTTACGTGACATAGTCAAATCACGCACTGAGCGAGATTCATCATGGGCTGAAGAAATAGCAAATGTAACAGACACAGCGCCAGGTCAGGTGTGACACTTTATGGAACACCTGATCAAAGCTCGGGCTATGCTGAAATAGTTAAGTGCCAGTCTAGTCAAGTATCAGGCACATGCGGTAGACATAAGATAAATTTATGCGGCCCTGATGGAACAACATAGATTCCCATACGCCAACACATGCGAGGAGCTGTTCATCTAGTGGTTGGAGTACGAGAAGAGTCATCCTTTTAAGTGATAGTTTGAGATGACTCTTAGACAAACTAATAGGAGAGAACGCCACATGGAGAATTTTGTTTTACTTATCTACACTTTAGCTGTTATTTTCAGTTAATTTTATGTTATAAATAAGGGCATCGACCTATTAGTTAAGGGTCGATGGTTGTTGCAAGAAACTCTCATTTTTGGTTTTGTTAAGAATTATTTTGGAGCTGCCTTTAATTGAGAAGTCCTTATGGACCAGAGACAAGTTTAAGTTTTCATCAAATGCGTGTATGATTGGATGTGGAGAAGAACTATTTCCTATCTTGTCTCATGAATGGATGCAATAACAAGTAAGAGTTATTAAATCTATTGATAAGTTATTTGATGCAATGTTTTACAGTTCTTTCTTTAATGATGAAAATGAATCGTTGTGTTATTATGTGATGGATGATTAGATTTGAGTGAATTATTTTACTTGCCGTCATTTAGCACATGTGTGTTTTCTTTTGATAAGTTGTATCTCAGTCAGTAATTGGAATATTCACATGGTTAATGTATTAGTACTAGGCATGTGGTTGAGGATCATTGCCTGCACGCTCGAGTAAAGGGTCATCCCTAGCTCAGCCTCTTCTCCAGTAGTTTAGTTTGTTCCCACATTGTTACCTAGTTGGTTTATACCGGATTTATCTTATATCAATCTTTCCTAAGAGAAAAACACAAAAAGAGAATGTCTAAACTAAAGGAGAGAAACCTTCACAAGAAAACATAAATCCCATCGATTATTTTGGCCGGATCACAAGATTTGGAGAACCATTCCACCATTAAACGTTGCAGAGTCTAATTGGCCCTCGATTTTTGGTTTGGTTCCTGATTTTGAGTTAAAGGGATTTAAGACTCATCAATGGTAATGGCGCTAGAAGGAGGGCCTGAAGAATGAATGGATGAATACATATTCCATATAATATTTCAGGCAGCCTGTAGATTCAAAACAACCCACATGCATGGCTAGTCATTCCCAAGACAACCCACACACATTAAGTACTCCTGAAACGAGTAAATCACCACAACCTGAGGAAGAGCGCTTGTTCCCTGATATACTTTACGCTCTTCCTCACGAGGAATTAAATCAATTTAGAAGAATCACGAGAGCATGCGCCCGACAGATCGGTGTGTTTCCCTTAGCTCTAATACTTCCTCAAAGATAAAAAATAAGTAGGACAGTGGTCGACACCCCCGACTGTGTCTTTGTGCATAGATTATAAGACCTAATAGATTTCTCCATCACCGAAATTGAACATCCTCTTAATCTAATCCATGAAACACCCACTGATGACATCTCTGAGTAGAATGATTTTTCGGAAGAGGAAGAGTTTAACTCAGGATCTGAATATATGGAAGACAAAAACTACCATAATGAAGAAAGGGGAAACCCAACTTAGAACAATCAACCTTGGTTAGCCAGATACGCTTTGGCCATCCCAGGGCGAGTCCATAACCTTCCTTGACATCCAGAGAAATTACTTCCTAAATTCAACCCTGAAACCTTAGGACTACCTGAGGATCATATCAAGAAATTCATACTAGCTATCAGACTGATGAATGTCCAACATGAAGACGTATTTTTCAAGCTATTCCCCTACACTTTCGAGAATTCGGCTTCCACATGGTATTTTAACTTACCTATAGAATCCATAACTAGTTGGATGAAGTTTCAGAAAGACTTTCTGGATAAATTTGCAAAAGAAGCTACTATAGGATATTTGATGGCTGAGTTGTTCGCCGCCACCATGAGTTCGAAGGAAAGGGTCAAAGACTTCAACCAAACATTCACAACTATCTTAAACAAATTCCAGCCCAAAGCTAAACCTACTTAGGAGTTTCAAATCGAAGTATATGTTAATTCCCTCCCAACTTTGATTTCCATGTTTGTAAAGAGGGCTTCCAAACGAAGCCTAGCTGAGAATTTTGAAGAAACCAAAATGATAGAGTTCCAAATGAAGGGATGTAAGGAAGGTTGGGTCTCATTAGTTAAGAAGCAATTTCAACCTCCTCCCAGAAGAGGACTCTTGTTAACTAGACCCACAAGGAAACAAATGGAACAAGGTCTTGAAAAGGGTAGTGGAGACATAGAAGAACTACAACGCATGGTTAAGAAGTTATCAAATGAAATCATAGACATGAAGAGAAGTGCAGGGGAGGGAAACCAAGGCTAGAGGCCCTATAAGAATTTCTTTAAAATAAATCCCCCATTCAAGGCTATTGAACCCCCCCAACTAACTTAAATATTGATCTAGGAAATGTAGCATCCGATTCTTTTTGTACTTATCACCAGGAAAACCACTCTGAAAGGGACTTCCATCAATGGGTGCTTGCCATGAAATTGATGTCCAACTAGTTTCTATATGAGGTTTCCCTAACCAAAAATTCATGCGGTTCAGTTATGAATGCTTCTAATCAGGAAGAGATTGATCCACCAGAAGATACTGCCATGATGATATGGGATCCTGACCTAATTATTCCTTCTGGCGACCTATTTGAGGTTCAAGAACCACCCACAAAGATCTTGGTGGTGCAAACGTGAAATAAAGTTCAACCTGTCTCAAATGACCTTGCTACTACCCAAACTTTGGGAGGAAGATCAGCTCCCGATCACCCGAAAGCACCTTTTGCTCCCTGTAAGAACCCTATAAGAATCCATACTCGAGAATCTCCCAAGATTGATTACAACATAGTAGAAGATCTGAAGAAGTTGAAGGCGAATATTTCAGTCATGGACATATGTAGAATCCCTCAGAAAAAAGACTTCCTACTACAAGCTTTGAAACCAGTAGAAAACCCTACAACAAGCAATGATTGGGAAAGGAATCTAACTCCCACGGATCTAGTAAATAAACCAACTGTGAACACTTGTTCTGAAGATAAGAAGGGAAAACATTTTGTCCCACTGTTCCTT
The DNA here is from genome assembly GCA_032191745.1 of Picea mariana. NCBI lineage: Eukaryota > Viridiplantae > Streptophyta > Pinopsida > Pinales > Pinaceae > Picea > Picea mariana. The sequence goes on along the minus strand of JASDQU010439916.1, from coordinate 46,436 downwards.
TTAACATTTGATGTTTTCAACAGAAACCTCCACAATTGTTTGGTCGACTCAGGAGCATCCTCTAATGTCATGCTACTGTCTATTTGAAAAAAACTAAACGCAGTACCTCTCAAAAGTGATAAACATGTAATACAACTAGACATAACCTAAGTGAAAGTCATGGGAGAGCTCAAAGATGTAATGATCCAAATAGTGACACATCCTGAATTTCTGTAAGTGATTGACATCATTGTAGTAGATATCCCATAAGCTTATGGATTATTATTAAGTCGAGATTGGTCTTAGAAGTTGAATGGATACTTTAGTACAGATTGGGCACACCTTTGGCTACCGTTGAAGGGACACAAAAATGTGATCAAAATTGACAGGGAAATATATCTGAAACATACTATCACTAACCTAGAAACCCTAAACGAATCCTCATCAACAGATTTTCCCTATGCTAGGCAATTATTCTTGTGATTCCTACTTCGGGAACTTCTAGCCTATCTCGTCTAATGTCCCTTTCACTCAGAACTCTGAAATGATTTTTCAATAGGAGTTTCCAACATCGACAGAAGAAACCCTCTTCTGCCAAGAACCTACGTTAGAAATCACAGAACCAGCAGGAGGAAAAGAGGAAAGTAATAGGGAAGGGGAAGTTGATACATGTTGCCCACAAGTTTGGACCCTATATTTTTATGGATATAAATCACAAGAAGGGTCAGGGACAGGATGTATCCTCATTAATCCCAAAGGAAAATGACATCTCTTGTCTTGTAGACTAGAATTCGAATGCACAAATAACACTGTTGAATATTAAGCTCTAGTACAGGAGCAAAAGAAAGCCATAGAACTGAACATCAAATAATTAAATGTTTTCAGAGATTTTGAAATCATTTGCAGATAAGGAATACGATACACTGCAATTCTCCACACCTAAAGAATTACCAACAGGAAGTGCACAGGCTAATAGAGCATTTTTAAGCTTTCAACATTACAGCAATTCCCAGAGCGAAGAACATTATTTCTTATTCTTTGGCCACCACTGCCTCAAGGCTATCACCTCTAGAGGATTATGAAGCTTCTCAATTTACTATAGAACTATTATATAAACCCTCGGTGCCCAAAAATATTTTTAATTGGAAGTTTTTTGAGGGAGACGAACAGATTATAAACTTTGTGACCAATTAGGACAATTTCAAATATTTGGCCATTGACAATGAAACATTTTAGGAACAATCAATAGAAACTGACCTTTATACAGATCAATCGATCAAAAAATCAAAGTCCCACATGATACCAAAGGGGATAGCCAACTTAGAAAACCTTTTTGACCTAAAGTAAAATTTTAAAGGGTCGAAAAACGCGAAGACCAGTAGTTCCTGTCCTATGCATGAAACTATAAACCTCAGAACCCTGGAAAATCCAAAAAATGTAAACCTCAGTAAGATGATATATAAAGAGGAAAAGAAGGCCTATCTCAAACTCTTCATACAATATCAAGATGTCTTTGCGTGGTCCTACCAAGATCTGAAAACTTATGATACCCGTATCATTCAACACACTATATCATTAAATGCCGAAGTGAAACCTTTTCAACAGAATCTTTGAAAGTATCACCCTTCCCTAGAGCCTCTCATGTGTCAAGAGTTAAAGAAACTGTTAGATGCCAAAATTATCTTCCAGGTTAGACACTCTGCATGGGTAGCTAATTTAGTTCCTGTAAGGAAAAATTTTGGGGAGATTCGCTTATGCGTAGATTTTAGAAATCTCAACAGAGATTCAGAAAAGGAAAACTACCTAGTTCCACCAATGGAGAAAATCATGCAGATAGTGTCTGGCTCTGAAATTTTCTCCTTACTAGACGGTTTCTCAGGGTACAACCAGAATTTAGTTTCAAAAGAAGACTGCTTGAAAACTACCTTCCGAACCAAGTGGGGAACTTTCGCTTACAAACACATGACTTTCAGGTTAATCAATGCGAGAGCGACCTCTCAGAGGGCCATGGACGTAGAATTTTGGGGACTAATCAACAAGTGTGTAGTAGTGTATTTGGACGACATAACTGTGCATTCAAAGAACAGAAAAGATCACATCCAACACTTAACCCAGATTATCAAATGGTGTAGGAAATACGGAATATCCTTAAACCCTAAGAAAACTATTTTCGGTGTCGAGGAAGGTAAGTTGCTAGGCCACATTATATCTTAAGCAGGCATTCGCATAGCCCCAAAAATAATTAAAGCGATAGCTCAGCTTCCATTACCTCACAACAAGAAGGCCATGCAATCATTCTTCAGGAAAATCAATTTTGTGAGGAAGTTCACTCCCGATTTCCCGAAAACTATCAAAACTCTACAAAAGATTATTCATAAGGATGTGAGTTTAAGTGGGATGATGAACAAAAGATGGCTTTCAGCAATACCAAAACTGCTATCTCTCAATCCCCAGTGATGTGAAGTCCTCATTTCAATAAAGATTTATTTCTCTACACTTTCTCTTCAGACCAATAGTTAGCCATAGTATTAACTCAGATGGATGATGACAAAAATGAAGCCCATGTATCGTTCATGAGCATTAAACTCTAATGTGTTGAACTCAATTATCCTGCCATCAACAAGCAAGCTTATGTGGTTTATAAGGCAGTAAAACATTTTAGATCTTACATCCTCAAGAATCACACCAAAGTAATTGTGCCTCACCCTGCAGTTCGATCCCTATTTACTCTACAGGATATGGGGGAAAGAAGAGGAAACTGGTTGGCAGTAGTCCAATAATTTGATTTAGACATAAAACCTACTAAAATAGTCAAAGGACAAGGGTTATGCAAATTGGCAGCTAAAGCTCAGGACCAAGTAAATAAAGACCCCAGATGGGAGAATGAAATGGCATTATGGTGTGGTGAAGCTTCATACATTTCCCCAGGACAAGATTCTTGGTATGAGAAACTGACTTATCTCTTACACCATGTGACTTGTCTAGATGACCTCAACCCTAGGGAAAGGAGAGCACTCATGTTAAAATCTGCACAATATCACCTCATAAATTCGGTACTCTTCTAGGTTAATTATTATGGGGTACTTTTAAGATGCCTCCAACGTGAAGATGCAGACAAAGTTATGAAGGAGCTCCATGATGGCCCTGCAGGTGGACATTTTGCAGGAGACACCACCACTCACAAGATACTGAGAGCTGACTATTATTTTCCCAATTTGTTCAAGGACATTCATACATATGCCATAAACTATAAAACTTGTCAAATAAGTGTTGGGAGAGAAAAGAGGGAAGTGGTCCCACTCCAACCGGTGACCGTGTCTAGGCCTTTTGAGAAATGGGAGTTAGATATCATAGGGTAAATTACGCCAAGTTCTTTAAAATAACATAAGTACATATTCATTGCCACCGATTATTTCACAAAATGGGCAAAATCCATTCCTCTGACTCATGTAAACGAGAAGGTGGTAATACAATGCATAGAACAATAACTAATCACAAGGTTCGATGTCCCCTCTGTTCTTGTTTTTGATAATGCAACTTATTTTTCTTCCACCTTATTAACATATTTTTCCTTGGACAAAGGATTCATCATTAGATACTCTGCAAATTATTATCCACAGGGAAATAGAGTGGCATAATCAACTAATAAGAACCTGGTAAGAATATTAAACAAAACAGTTGCAGACAACCAAAGGAATTGGCATAATCTATTCCATAACACTTTATGGGCAGATAGAGTTACACCTAAGGAAGCTATAGGGAATTCCCCATACTTTCTAGAATACATACAGGAAGCCATTCTCCCAAACGGGCTTTATCTTCCATCTCTTTAACTTGCCCAAGTTTCCAGAGGGAGCCCTCATTAGTCATACAACAAAGGATTGACACCTTGCTCATGTTAGAAGAAGAAAGGGAGAAAGCTAAATCAAAATTCATAGCACACCAGCAGATAGTTAAGAGGTGGTTTGATAAGCATAAGGCTAAAGAGAAGATTTTTGAAGTAGGAGACTTAGTCCTGAAATGGGATAGAGAAAATGAGCCTAAAGGAAAACATTCTAAGTTTCATAATATGTGGCTCGGACCTTTCCAGGTGGCTGAGAATATTGGGGTAGGCACTTATCGATTACAAAATCTAAGGGGGGAACCTGACACCCTCCCAGTGAATGGCCAAGCCCTAAAACAATACTTCCAATAAAAAATAAAAATAAATTGTTTTGTGTGCGTATTTTCATGATTTTGTTGTTAGCTAGGCCGATTTTGAAATGCATTTTTTTTTTCCTTTTCTATTTGGAATTCTACGCTTTTGAAATATTGTGTTGAATCAAGACAATGGTTGACCTCAAATCATGCGACATAGCCAACTCTCTTCCTAAATAGTCACTCACATACAAACACAATAAACACTGAAGAACCTGTGGTTGTTTCAAAGGATTCTTTATCTAACTTGCGCGGATGAACGACTTTGGAGAAATGTCAAAAGTGTCTTCCTGGTGGTCTGGTAAATCCTTAAGGGAAAGACGACAAGCTAGAAGGGACTACATGCACCTCAAATATAGACATAGTAAGTTTCACCTTGACCATCTCATCTTGCAAATAACAGATGTCCTCCTCTCCTGCTCACTCAGGGCACTCTGCCGAAATAAAAGTTAACTATATCAAATGAGCGCACAAGAGGAGAGGGTATGCAGATATCTCTGTCGGGGATATGGATGCTTACTGGCAGTGGATCAAGGTCTATGACATCGGGGTGACTCCCCATAGGATATGGACACTCACTGGAAGTGTATCAAGGTCTGTGACATCAGGGTGACTCTGCAGAGGCTATGGACGCTCACTGGCAGCGGAGAAACACCATAGACAATGAATGAAGATAACTAAAGGTCATAGTGCCAGTGAATGCTATACTAGACTCTTGTCAAAAGAGGGTACGAGTCATGTTTACAGGAAAAGAAGGAGTAATAAAGGTTGAAAACCCCACTGGCAGACCCGGAGGAATCAACCGGAGAATTTCTAATGCAAGGGTAAAAGGGGCTCTGATTTAAAACCAGTTAAGTTCTCCACCATATTTTTGCATCAGTCGAGCCCGAAGGAGGAACAAAGATTCTTCTTTCTCCCAATAATTTGCCATTTTTTGATCACTCAACACACCCTAAAAATCCTATGTCAAATTTTACTTTTTGGGTACCACTTGATCTTTTGCATTGTCTAATTCGACTTCATTGTGAAAAATGTTGCCTTTGCTTATCATCTTGGCTCTCATTAAGTCTTTCAAAGTTTGCTTGAATCTATGAAAACTAATGAATTAAAAGGCCTAACCTTTATATAAAGAATCAATAGCCAAAACATTTCACCTAATGCGCCTGTTGTGGGTGGGAAATCCCTCCTACGAACTAGCACTAAGGGTTTTATCATGCATGCAGAACTGACCTAAAGCTTCCTACTTTCTACCTTAATCCCATGCCTAAACCCCATTGTTCATATGAAAATACAAGGTTTAAAAGATCAAGTTGGCTTACCTTATTTTCGTGTTCGATGTTGATCCTTTTTCATGCTTGGTCACTCCTCGACTGCAACTCTCCTCCCAATGATGACCTGCATTCACAAAAGACAAACAAATAACTCCACATGCATTTGATCTATGAAATAATGGGTTAGAGATTCAATCAACATATAATCAATATTCAAACAATAGAAACCTCATCTGGTAGGATGGGAAAAGTACTTCTTTTATTAATCTCACAAGAACACCTTACAATAGTGAGATCAACCACTGCTCCTCGAATATGGTCCTGGACTCCTCTTCAACTGTGCTCCAACTGCTTTTGTATATTCTTCTCTTCACACAACAGTTGCAAAAGGTTGAGGCAAGGGGAATGATAATTTGGGTAGAGTTTCTTTACTATTATTTTCCTCCTTTCTAGCCTATAAAAGAAGGGTTAGGGGTCCCATTTGAAAGGAGGAAAATCATTGTAAAGAAACTCTACCCGAATTAGCATTACCCTTTCCCATGCTCGGGATGAAATAAAATCATGGCTGCCAATTGTTGGTCACTATAATTGCTTAATTAATTTTAAACAACTAAGTGAAACATAAATTATCAACCCAGGGAAGTCTTTTATTTCAAAGATAACCACGCACTATATATGCTCAATTCCAAAAGCATCTTAATGTTGTAGTAAAGAAACTTATACCAATCCTACTTGCTCAAACAAATTGAAGTTCTGTATTAAATCACAGGAAAGTAACTCCCCTATTGCAAACCTTCAAGGATCAATTTAAGAATCCTGGATTACATTTAAAATAATACTTGCAATGGGAAAGAACAACTATTTTGCAATCAGAGAACAGGACCCTTACTCTCAACAGAGACTTCAGCATTAACACTCTTTCATGAAAACAACAATGCAGAAAACAATTAACTCTAATTGACAGAAAACAAAGCCACTTAGTTCCTTTCTTTCTAAGCAGGAGCCTTGAGCCTTACTTCTGTTTAGCACACTTGTGAGG
>JASDQU010439916.1:17601-38190 GCA_032191745.1 Picea mariana | reverse complement strand
CATTGATGTATTTTTTTTATGGGTTTGGATACATAAATTTCTCTTTCTTTCCAAGTTTTATTTGATGGGTTCTTTGCAAAAGAGCAACTTCCCTTATTTTAGCTCCAAATCTTGTGACCACATTCAAGTTCTTATAATTTAGTGCTTCATTCCTTGGTATAGTTTGAAGAAGATTTACATTTCTTTTATTCCTTATTTTCTCCAATATTGTCATGCAATTCTCCATGGAGTGATCTCCCACTCCATAGTGGTTGCAAAATCTCAGTTTATCCCTATCCTTCAAGGGAAATTAAGGACTAAGGTGATCTTCTTTGAGACAAATAAAATGGTACCTTCAATAAAATCCACATTGACCAACTTTCCCTCCTCTTCATCTACCATGCCTTGTTTCTCTGTAATCATTCCCTTTTTCTCCTTGGTTTTGCTAGTTTTGATTTATGGTTTTTGTATGGTAAATTGTCTGATAATTAGGATTTCTCTTCTCATTATGTTAACAATCTGATGTGGTGTGAGTGTTAACTTCATAAATATAACAACACCTTTTCTTGTTATTTATTAAATTATGGGGGCATTCACTTGTGTTGTGGTTAGTCACCAACTCACAAATTTCACAATGGCAATTGGTTTCTATATTTATAACATCTTGAGGGATACCAATTGATTCCTAGAAGTGCCATTATTCCTTTCTATGTCCCTCACTCATACATGTAGTACACCAAATCTCTAACTTCCCTTATTGCAATGTTAGACCTTGTATAGATTTTTGTATTATTTTAATCTTTTCTTCCAATCTTTTATTAGTCAATGAGACTACCTAATCCTTGTTGGTTTCCATTTGTTGTGCTTTCTTTAGTGCTTATTCACAAGTTTTTATTTCATGCATTCTAAAGAGCACTCTAAGCATGTACAATAGTTTAGTCACAGACCATTGTACAAGAATCTCATTATCTATAGCATAAGGTATCTAATTGAGCAAATCCTTACATCTTTTATCATAATCTCGTATAGATTTATTTACCATATGCTTTATCTCTTTGAGATTTTATGTTGCAATATGCTTGGCATCCTAGTTTCTAAAGAATGACAAGAAGCAATGCTTTATCTATTCTTTTGTTTTGTTATGGTTTCCTATGAAAATCATGAAACATGTTGATACTCTTCTTCATAAATATCTTGCAAATTGCACCATTTATTTTACTTCGTTAGTGATATCTTTTGCAAGTAAAACAATGCCTTTGGGGGTCTTCATCTCCTTTGTATAAAATGAGGCTTCCATTGTTAAGGTGTGTTATGATTGTTGTTAACACCTAAATAAATTATGGTGTTGGTTATATTACAAGAATTAATTACTCTCTCTTATTTTCTAGAGGCTCCACAATACTTTGGTCATGGTCAATTTCCTCCTCTTCTTTTGCTTCCACTTCTTGGGACTCAATTTAACACTCTTGATATTTATATTCTACCATGATATGCCTTTCTGATCTTCTTTCTTCTACAAATGAACCAACACGACTGTATGTCAAAGGGGTTTGTGTTTCTTCGTTAATTAATTGTGTAGGGTGGGGGGAGTACTCCCATGAGATTCTCAAATCAATGTGGAAGGTGATTCTTACCTCCCTTGGGTATAATATTTAATAATTTTTCATCAATTCAAGGCATCTAGATCTGTATTCTATCAATAATTTTACCATCTTCATCTAATTGACTCTAAATTGAGATTAATCTAGGTTCAATGTGTAATATCTACTAAAGGACTTTATTTACATTGAGAATTTTCATTCTTAATTCTAACATTCTTCTTTTCCTAGGAAACAAATCAGCAGCATCCATGTATTCAACATTTTCTTATATTTTTAGGGCTCCCATCCTAGAGTCTGCATTATTCAAAATGTCTTCCAGACTAGGCGCTATTGATGGTGCTTCTAGTTCTGCATCTTGCCAATATTCCCAACTCAACTTAGACAAGGTTAGCACCACATAGACCCATCATTATAATGGATATATAACCTCATGAACCATCATAATTGCTTCCTCTTATGCACATCTTACTCTTTCCCAACTCAAATAATCCAAGGTTAGCATCTTATAGACTTGATATTCCACTACCTCTTCTCTTTTTCTAGATTGACAAGGCTCTGCAACCTCTCTTAAGTCAAATCTCCTCTTTTTTCTTTTATATCTTTCAATTTTGTGTAGCCTCCCTCAAATTTATATTCTTTTATTCTTATTTCTTTTATTTTCTTCGTTTCTTCCTATAATCTATATTCTCTTCTCTTCTCAATTGATGTTTTATTTCCTATGCTCCTAGGCATGATTGCTTCTTTTATTGGTCTCTTTTTTCTTCAATGCAAGTTGACTATGGATTTCCTTACATAGAGTCATCTCATGAGAAGTTACCCCACCATCATCGGCCTCGACTCTACTCTAGGTCAACGATGAAAAATGCACCATTCGTTGTCATGCTTTATTTTCTCACCTTTTAAGGAATAATTCCCACTCTTCCTAGTATTTTTTCCAATCCATATTCAATGGTGCCCAAATTGGTCGTCTTTCTTCTACAATATGATTGACCCCTCAATCAATAAGGACCTTGTGTAATAACTTTAGTGCTAAATAGAAGAAATAGTCATGTGCATTTTTGAAGAATATCCTCTTCATGTAGTCCAGGGATGCGCATTCTTTGATCACTTTCTCCTCACAGAATTTGTCCACAATTTTCTCAAACCATTCATCCAAGTTCATTTTTCCTCCATTAATAATTTTCTACAACAATCTCTAATCTTCTTTTGTGGTCATGTATTTTGGCTATTTTTTTATCTCCAAGGGTATTAACCCAAGAAATTTCCTTGGGTTTCTATAAAAAAACATTCCTTGGCCTATGCAAGGGTTAGTCAGTTCCTTGTTGTGTAATTATTCAAATCATTTTCCAAATCCTTTCCCATCACTTAGTTATCTCCTTTTGAGCAAGCCAAAATTTCATAAACTTTAACACCTTCACATCAAAACCTTGTCCAATTTTTATCAGTTTGTAAAAGGAAACATGATGCAAAAATTAAATCCCCTCTATTGCAAGTAATCATAAGAGGTTGAAACAAATTATATTAAAAGAATGTGCATGGTCTAATCTTAGAATATATCTATAGTATAAACAATTTGAATGTATGTTATAGTGGTTTGGACAAGATTTAGGCTTTATGTGTTGTATAAATAAATACAAGAGTATGGTATTCTTTCAACCATTTATTATTTCCAAATAAATCTCAAATACTTGAATAAATAAAACTGGATAATAATAATAATAATACAATTAAGAAGAAGTCTAAACATCAATAAATATCTTAAAACATTTTTCACTCTAGAACTTCAATAAGTTTATGTAAACATTTATAGAAATGGATTTGAAGTGTAAACTTCTAGTAATATCATCTATCATATGCTTCTAGTACTTTAACCTAAAATACTCCATGATTGGAACCACGACTATAGATAGTCACGTCCCTTTATGTGATGCATTGAATTTATTATGTTGTGTGTTCATTAGGAGTGGTGAGAATATTCAAAGGTGAGATTAATGAGGTTTTCATGTCCTTTTTTTTTTGTTAAAAAATGTAGCAAATAATTATACTTATTAGAAAATAGATGAAGTGGTCGCTCTAGATGAAACCCCATTTTTTTCTTATAACTATGTTTTAATTATACAATAGCAATTAGATTCATAACTTTCCTAAAAACTCTTTCTTTACCAAACATAAACTCTCTAAAATATTATATCAAAAAAAAATTACAACTTTTTGTTCATTAGCTACTCATTATTTCCAAAACAAATATTAAAATAAAAACACTCAAAATAATATTTTATATTTATAACCTTTAATTCAATAATTTTTGTTATTTTTCAAGACATACTATTTAAATTCCACATATTATTTTATAACACTTATTTACCATTCATTATTGCCAAAACAAATATTGAAATAAAAACACTCACTTGAAATAACATTTTATATTTATAATCTTTGATTCAATACACTTTTATTGTTTTCCAAGACATACTATTTACCACATATTATTTTATAACACTTATTTACCATTCATTGTAAATGATTAAAAGTTTAAAGGCCACAACTCCTCCTCAAATATTACTTTAAAAACCAAGAAAAATGAAGGAATGATTAATATCCAAAGGCCAAACCAAAGAAACATGAGTAAAAATAGAAGAATCTAAATGCAATGATAACCATAAAATCTAACAAGATGGAATATGCAAACCTCTTCGATAGAATCCAATCTTTACATTGGGAAAATGTATTTCGGGACAACATTTTTCAGAATTTGTGGATACAAATTAGCAAATGCATAGGAAGCTTGTATCTAAAAATAATATAAAGTAATAAAGTATTAATACATGCAATGCTCAGCATTTATCTTCACAATATTACAATGGGTTATAGGTAATAACTCCAAATGTCAACAAAAATACAATAATTTGAGTGCAGATACATCCATAAAATCTAATACAATAAGATGGAGTGAGTAAAAATCTTCGATAGAATCAAATCTGTGCATCTTTGCATGGAGACAATGTCCTTCAACACTTTAGTTTTTTTGAAAAATAGAGGATTAAAATGAACACATGCATCATACACTAGTTGAATATAATTAAATAATATGATTGATCTAGAGACTTCAAAAGTGTAATTGAGTTTATAAGTGGGAGGTATATATTTCAAAATTGTTGTATTTATTACCCAAATCATGCATTAATTATGCATTACTTTGTTAGTTGAATTACGAGTTTTATTTGAATGGAAAGATCCTAGCTCATGAATCTTAAGATGTAAATCAATGTATATAAAAAAAAATTGGGTTCAATGATATTAAGGTTTCATATGTTGAATAATGATTTACAATGTTAATTTTTTTATATAGTAATAGGTAATTTGTATTAAAACAAATTAAGTTTTTAAGAACAATGATACAATCTAAAATTATTTTATTCAAAATATGAAGAAAAAGCTTTTAAGAAAAATTTAGTATCAAAGTTAACATAGTACCCATGCTAATATGCTTACAATGAATATACTCTAACTAATTTTCATAGTTGAGAACATCCGGTTCTCCTCATATTTTATTATCAATTTGGTAGTCTTCAACATTAACAAAGGGATCCTAATCAAACAGTAAACCAACAAAGTTGGATAAATGAGCAAGAAATTATTGAGGAGTAGAGAGACTGAAAGTGAGCTCATTTATCTTTCTTTGGATGACTAGAAGAGTGTCATGAGACTCCTTTTCTTAGTGTCTAAGATCCAATATGTTTTTAACAACATACTTGTAGAGGTTATCTCTTTTCCTTGTGTCTTCATCTAGTTTGGAGTAATTATGCTCCCCCCACATCTTTATCTTCTCAATTTCCTTAGTGAGTTTGCACTACATGGCTCCTATGGCCAATTTTCTTTTTTCCACACTCATTTGACTTCCTATGCATCCCCTAGAGACATCAAACATCAAGTGCACTTCACCATTGTCTCCAAATAGACCCAAAACCCAAGATTGAAATCCAAACTAGAGCATCGAGAGAAGGATCACTTCCAAGTTCCCACTTTAGGCCACTTTCAACAAATTGAATGAGCCATGGGAAAAATGATAAGGAGAAGCAACATTTTTAGACATAGATCCCCCATGCAAATCTTATCACAAGTATAAGAGATAGGATAGAGTAATTTCTCTCCGATATTCACAAATAAGATCATCAATCATTGGGTTGAGGAATGTTGGACTTATTTCCCGCAAACATATAACTACTTTCTCCTCCCTCAATAGAGGCTCGATGTGACTTGGGTCTCCACATGGAGCAGTGGAGAGGAGGGGTTTCCACATCTTCACTTGAGACATCATAACACCACGAAGCTCCTCATGGTCACTTTAGTGCTCCTATAAGACACCTACTCTTCATGGGATATGGGTGAAATGGGAATGCACTTCTCTTGCTACAAGGATTTTTAGAACCATGGGAACTTTTAGGACTCCTTGATTGGCTCTTTTGTCTGCTCTAGAATTGAATTTTTTCTTAACTTGGAAGAACGACACTTAATCAAGTTGTGGAGAAGAAGGATCATTTAAAAATGTAGGCAAGCAAAAGATGGAAAGTATGGAATGATCCCTTGAATCAATGCCTTAATGGTTATTATGGAGTTTCCAATAATAAATACACCACTTAGATCAACCTCCATGAGAAATCCAATCTCTTGGTACATCGCTAAAGCCTCTGCCTCATTGTTTGTTGTGCATCCTAGATTCCATGGAAATAAAATCATTTTATTTCTATGGATTTAATATGACTCCCTTGCACCTACTACCCCTTATAATGTCAATCATTACAATGAAAATATTAATAAATATTGCATTTTGTTTTTCTATGCCCACTTGTTTATTTAACATTCTTGAAATCCATAAAAATAAAATACAACTAACATATAAAAGGTCCTAGCATAAATCTCACTCATACCAAAATGTAATGTCCCCAACTAGGCTAGGTTGACATATTATGTTTGTTCTCTATATTGTTGGTTTTCGTTGTATAAGTTTATCAAATACTTTGTATTAATATTGTGGTAACCATTTACATATAATTTGTTATCCCCTACTCTTTAACTTAAATCGGGTTGGCAACATTAAAAAATAGTTTGCATGTACTCTTCTTATAGACATTTAATCAAACATGTGGCATCCATTTGATACAGAGAAAGTAGGAGTAACAATCATGGTATCTTTATTATGAAATCCAAAATGAAAACAATACAAATTTGTGATAACATCTACACCCTAGATCTGGAGCACACAACTTCTATTGGATGCAACCTCCTACACACACAGTAAACCCTATTGACTGCAAATGGAAGCTACCAAATACCCTAAACACACAATAAATAAGTCATAAATTGGACAAGATACCTTTTTCTCTTCATTAACTATTGTCCACGACCTTTGTCTACTTTGATATTGAATGCACAAACCCTGCCACCACATCTACGTGTCTCTGCAAATCTAATTTGTAAAGGTCCTCACGAGACGAGGTTGGATGACAAACGATGCCTCGTGGGACAATAATGTCTGACCAATGAGGATGCCTCAAAACCATCCTAGTAGCAATCTCCAGTCTACAGGGGTCCTCACATGACAAATTTGGGTGACTGGCGGGGCCTCATGGGACCCTTGACTTCAACCAGCGAGGATGTCACTAATAGGCCTTCCAAAACCCTCATGTACCTGCAAAACTGGGATCTGCCTCCTCCAGCCTCCGAATAGTTTCACAATATCCTTTGTCTCCTCATCAATTGTTGTCTGCGGCCTTTGTTTACTTTGATATTGAATGTAGGAACCCGACCACCACATCTACATGTCTTTGCAACTCTAGTTTGTAGAGGTACTCGTGGGATGAGGTTGGATGACCACTAGTGCCTCACAAGACAATAGTGTATTACCAACGAGGATGCCTTAAAAACCTTCCTGGTGGAAATCTGTAGTCTACAGGGGTCCTTGTGGGAGAAAGTTGGGTGAATGGAAGGGCCTCATGGGACCCTCAACTACAACCAGTGAGGATGTCGTTGATAGGCCTTCTGAAACCCTCTTGTACCTACAAAATTGGGATCAGCCTCCTCTAGAAATTTTTACAATCTCCTACACGAGTCAATCTACCTCCAACTGAAAACAATATCAATTGAATATCCAATGAAGACACTGTATGGATCCTCCTCCATGTCTAGCTAGGGTGGATATTGCACAACCAAAACCAAACCAAAAGTGGAAGGGTTTTGCTAAACCCTAACAAAACAATGGCTCAAAGAGCACTTCAAAATGAGAGATCAAATCATAATGCCAAAATGAAGCTCTACCCCTCCTTTTATCCTCTTCCATTCCTTCTGTAACTTTCCTCCTTTTGACCAAATCAAACCCTAACCTCATTTCCCCTCCAATTTTCATTTTAAGATTAAAAGTCACTTTAATAATGGTTAATTAACTTATTAATCTAAAGTTACTTTATTTACTTAATGTCACTTTGAACACATAACATCTCCTAACTAAGTGACATTAAATAACCTCTTTTTACTCCTTTTTCTTCACTAACGAGCCATGGAATTCATCTCCACTATTAACAAGGGAATCCAAAAATGGGGACATGACAAGTCCTCCCTTCCCAAATATTGTTTGTCCTCAAGCAATGTCATCACACCCATAGGAATAACAAAATGAACCAAGCTGAAACTAATGATGATCCATCTGAAATATACAAATCACCTACCGCCCATAATATAATCCTACAATGTGCTAACACTAGGCCCCCCTTGAAGGTCATCTATCAATAGAGCAACCAGATACTATGAAGACTCAGTACACTCTTCATAGAATGTCCCACCTAGGAAAATGATCCACTAGGCCATATGAATAGGCTCCTGAAAATAATATCTCTCTCTCCCATATGTACCAGTTGCCAAACTATCAACCCATAAAATCCCATGGTCCCATGCTATCACCAGAAAGGACTCAGCATCCCGTCGTTGCACCACTTTGATCATAGATATATGCCCCTCCTTCCTAGACTTCCTCCCCAAGTTGTAA
The DNA here is from genome assembly GCA_032191745.1 of Picea mariana. Lineage (NCBI taxonomy): Eukaryota > Viridiplantae > Streptophyta > Pinopsida > Pinales > Pinaceae > Picea > Picea mariana. The sequence goes on along the minus strand of JASDQU010439916.1, from coordinate 29,571 downwards.
TGCCTCAAATAATCATCCCCATTATCAAGGATTATATCTTTCCATTGAATCTCAGTGGAGTCACCCAAACCAACTCTAAAATCAAATATCCAAGATAATTCTACGTGGCCACAAACTGATAGGGAATCCATGAAACATAGTCTCCAAGTAGCAAAGGGAAATCCCTAATACTCCATCATCCCCATCCTACTGCAATCATCCAAGCATCATCTGGACAATCTCTTAATGCATCGTCTGCAAAGTCTCTCCATATGAGCACAAAAATCCCATAAGTGGTAAAGTCACCAGGGTCCTGTTGAGCACTCAACACACCCTAAAAATCCTATGTCAAATTTTACTTTTTGGGTACCACTTGATCTTTTGCACCGTATAATTCGAATTCATTGTGAAAAATGTTGCCTTTGCTTATCATCTTGGCTCTCGTTAACTCTTTCAAAGTTTTCTTGAATCTGAGAAAATTAACGACTTAAAAGGACTAACCTTTAATTAAAGAATCAACAGCGAAAACATTTCACCCGATGCACCCAAATTCAGCATCGGAAGGGTTTAAAAGATGAAGGAAAATCACTTGAAAAACCACAGTCATCGAGCATCGAAATTCATCGGCATCGGTAGAAGGAATTTTTCTTTCGCGACTAGCATCACACAAGGATATCGCTGACAATCGATCCCCTTCGGTGTCGGTAAAAGGAGAAAAGAATAAACGTTAACTAAGAAATAAATGACATCATCGATGGTCGATATCCGATGCGCTTAGCGAAATGGAGAAGACCAAACCACGACGAACGTTCAGACCACGCTACAAGTTTTCTTCGATCGTCGACTCCCGAAACGTTTCGACATCGGGAGTTTTGAGGACACTAACCGAAAGGAAAATATGCGATAGGTTTATCCCCGATCGCCGATCCCCGACACCTTTTGGGGATCAGCGATCCCAGGTTTAGTGTAAGAACACACCACTGGAGGAAAGCCCCAACTCTGACTAATACTCATGAGTTGAGTCACTGGTTTCCATTGCCATGTGTCCCAAGCCAGTTTTTCCACGTCATCACCATACGATGAAATCGATCGGCGTCGGAGGTTTTTACAGAAGAACATCATAGAAAACACCCATAACACATTACCGACTCCCAATCCACCCACTAGAAAAGCGACATGATGGGACATTTTAGCGCGAGATATGTTGCGATCTGGATCATTTAAGGGAATAATTAATTCCAAATCTTGCATTAGTTGCTAATTTGTGCACGAATCAAAAGGATCGTTTGAATTTACCGATATAACACATCACCCTCCGTGCCTCCACCGTCAAACCACGATGAATTAAATTGTAGAGATTCGGCGGTAGATTTGTTTGAATTTCACTCATCACCGGTAAGTTCTTCCCCATTAAATCCTCTTGAGCCATTGTAAACAAGATCATTTTGCACGCAAAGGAGTTTCAGAGCATCCAGAGGAGTGAGATGAGAAATTCAAAATCTTTTGAACCCCCCATGAGTATCAAACTACAAAGTTTAGCAAGAATTACAGGGGTGTACCATTCTGGATTTTCTGTGTTTTCACTTGATATATACAATATTAATCTATACGCTCTCTCTAAACAATTTCATTTTTTGATTGCAGGAAAGATGCCTCCAAGTATTGGACAAGAATAGCTCGGGAGCCTCATTAGGAAATTCAAGAAAATGGGCCAAGTGCAAGAGGAAATGGATCAAAATCAACAAGGAAATGAAGGATATTGGGCTCTCTGAGTTTGACATGCCCGATGACTCCGTCGACTTATGCGACATAGTCAAATCACGCACCGGACGAGATTCATCATGGGCTGAAGAAATAGAAAATGTAATAGACACAGCGTTAGGTCAGGTGCGACACTTTATGGAACACCTGATCAAAGCTCGGGCTATGCTGCAATAATTAAGTGCCAGTCTAGTCAAGTATCAGGCACATGCGGTAGACATAAGATAAATTTATGTGGCCTCAATGGAACAACATAGATTACCACACTCCAACACATGTGAGGAGATGTTCATCCAGTGGTCGGAGTACGAGAAAATTCATCCTTTTAAGTGATATCTTGAGATGACTCTTAGACAAACTAATAGGAGAGAATGACACATGGAGAATTTTGTTTACTTATCTGCACTTTAGCTATTATTTTCAGTTAATTTTATGTTATAAATAAGGGCATCGACCGATTAGTTAAGGGTCGATGGTTGTTGCAAGAAACTCTCATTTTTTGTTAGGTTAGGAATTATTTTGGAGCTGCCTTTAATTGAGAAGTCCTTCTGGACCATAGACAAGTTTAAGTTTTCATCAAATGCATGTATGATTGGATGTGGAGAAGAACTATTTCCTATCTTGTCTCATGAATGGATGCAATAACAAGTAAGAGTTATTAAATCTATTTATAAGTTATCTGATGCAATGTTTTACAGTTCTTTCTTTAATGATGAAAATGAATTGTTGTGTTATTATGTGATGGATGATTAGATTTGAGTGAATTATTTTGCTTGCCGTCATTTAGCACATGCATGTTTTCTTTTGATAAGTTGTATCTTAATCAGTAATTGGAATATTCACATGGTTAACGTATTAGTACTAGGCCTGTGGTTGACGATCATTGCCTGCACGCTCGAGTAAAGGGTCATCCCTAGCTTAGCCTCTTCTCCAGTAGTTTAGTTTGTTCCCACGTTATTACCTAGTTGGTTTATATCGGCTTTATCTTATATTAGTCTTGCCTAAGAGAAAAACACAAAAAGAGAATGTCTAAATTGAAGGAGAGAAACCTTCACAAGAAAACATAAAGCCCATCGATTATTTCGGTCGGATCACAAGATTTGGAGAACCATTCCACCATTAAACGTTTCAGAGTCTAATTGGGCCTCGGTGGTTGGTTTGGTTCTTGATGTTGAGTTAAAGGGATTTAAGACCCATCAATGGCAATGGCGCTAGAAGGAGGGCCTAAAGAATGAATGGCTAAATACATATTCCATATAATATTTCAGACAGCCTGTACATTCAAAACAACCCACATGCATGGCTAGTCATTCCCAAGACAACCCACACACATTGAGTACTCCTGAAGCGAGTAAATCACCCCAGCTCAAGGAAGAACACTTGTTCCCTGATATACCTTACGCTCTTCCTCACAAGGAATTAAATCAATTTAGAAGAATCATGAGAGCATACGCCCGACAAATCGATGTGTTGCCCTTAGCTTTGATACTTCTTCAAAGACAAAAAATAAGCAGGCCAGTGGTTGACACCCCCTACCATGTCTTTGTGCACACATTTTAAGACCTAATAGATTTCTCCATCACCAAAATCAAACATCCTCTTAATCTAATCCATGAAACACCCATCAACGACGTCTCTGAGTCGGATGATTTTTCAGAAGAGGAAGAGTTTAACTCAGGATCCAAAGATATGGAAGACAAAAACTACCATGATGAAGAAAGGGAAAACCCACCTTAGAACAATCAACCTTGGTTGGCCAGATATGCTTTGGCCATCCCAGGGCGAGTCCATAACCTTCCCTGACATCCAGAGAAATTACTTCCTAAATTTGACCCTGAAACCTTAGGACTACTTGAGGATCATATCAAGAAATTCATACTAGCTATCAGACTAATGAATGTCCAGCATGAAGACGTATTTTGCAAGCTATTCCCCTACACTTTCGAGAATTTGGCTTCCACGTGGTATTTTAACTTACCTGTAGGATCCATAACTAGTTGGATGAAGTTTCAAAAATACTTTCTGGATAAATTTGTAGAAGAAACTACTACAGAAGATTTGACGGTTGAGTTGTTCACCGCCACCATGAGTTCGAAGGAAAGGGTCAAAGAATTCAACCAAACATTCACAACTATCTTAAACAAATTCCAGCTCGAACCTAAACCTACTCAGGAGTTTCAAATCGAAGTATACGTCAATGCCCTCCCAACTTTGATTTCCATGTTTGTGAAGAGGGCTTCCAAACGAACCCTAGCTGAAAATTTTGAAGAAGCCAAAATGATAGAGTTCCAAATGAAGGGATGTAAGGAAGGTCGGGTCTCATTAGTTAAGAAGGAAGTTCAACCTCCTCCCAGAAGAGGACTCTTGTTAACTAGACCCACAAGGAAACAAACGGAACAAGGTCTTGAAAAGGGTAGTGGAGACATAGAAGAAATACAACGTATGGTTAAGAAGTTATCAAATGAAATCATAGACATGAAGAGAAGTGCAGGGGAGGGAAACCAAGGCTAGAGGCCGTATAAGACTTTCTTTTAAGTAAATCCCCCATTCAAGGCTATTGAACCCCCCCAACTAACTTAAATATCGATATGGGAAATGTAGCATCCGATTCTTTTTGTACTTATCACCAGGAAAACCATTCTGAAAGGGACTTCCCTCAATGGGTGCATGCCATGAAATTGATGTCCAACTGGTTTCTAGATGAGGTTTCCCTAACTGAAAATTCAAGCGGTTCAATTATGAATGCTTCTAATCAGGAAGAGGTTGATCCACTAGAAGATACCACCATGTTGATATGGGATCCTGACCTAATTATTCCTTCCGACGACCTATTTGAGGTTTAAGAACCACCCGTAGAGATCTTGGTGGTGCAAACGTGAAGTAAAGTTCAACCCGTCTCAAATGACCTTGCTACTTCCCAAACTTCGGGAGGAATATCAGCTCCCGATCATCCGAAAGCACCTTTTTCTCCCCGTAAGAACCCTATAAGCATCCATACTCGAGAATCACCCAAGATCGATTACAACATAGTAGAAGATCTGAAGAAGTTGAAGGCTAATATTTCAGTCATGGACATATGTAGAATCCCTCAACAAAAAGACTTCCTGCTACAAGCTTTGAAATTAGTAGAAAACCCTATGACAAGCAATGATCAGGAAAGGAATCTAACTCCCACGGATCTAGTAAATAAACCAACTGTGAACGCTTGTTCTGAAGATAAGAAGGGAAAACATTTTGCCCCACCGTTCCTTTTAACATTTGAAGTTTTCAACAGAAACCTCCACAATTGTTTGGTCGACTCGGGAGCATCCTCTAATGTCATGCCACTGTATATTTTCAAAACACTAAACACAATACCTCTCAAAAGTGATAAACATGTAATACAACTAGACATAACCCAGGTGAAAGTCATGGGAGAGCTCAAAGATGTAATGATCTGAATAGTGACACATCCTGAATTTGTGCAAGTGATTGACATCATTGTAGTAGATATCCCATAAGCTTATGGGTTATTATTAAGCCAAGATTGGTCTTATAATTTGAATGGATACTTTAGTACAGATTGGGCACACCTTTGGCTACCATTGAAGGGACACAAAAATATGATCAAAATTGATAGGGAAAGATATCTGAAGCATACTGTCACTGACCTAGAAACCCTAAACGAATCCTCATCAACAAATTTTCCCCGTGCTAGGAAATTATTCCTGCGATTCCTACTTCAGGAACTTCTCGCCTATCTCATCTAATGTCCCTTTCACTCAGAACTCTGAAATGATTTTTCAAGAGGAGTTGCCAACAACGACGGGAGAAACCCTCTTCTACCAAGAACCTGCATTAGAAATCACAAAACCAGTAGAAGGAAAAGAGGAAAGTAATAGGGAAGGGGAAGTTGATACATGTTTCCCACATGTTTGGACCCTATATTTTGATCGATCTAAATCACAAGAAGGGTCAGGGACAGGGTGTATCCTCATTAATACCAAAGGAAAATGACATCTCTTGTCTTGTAGACTAGAATTTGAATGCACAAATAACACTGTCGAGTATGAAGCTCTAGTACAGGAGCTAAAGAAAGCCATAGACCCAAACGTCAAAGAATTAAAGGCTTTCGTAGATTCTGAAATCATTTTCAGGAAGATAAGGAATACAATACACTGCAATTCTCTACACCTGAAGAATTACCAACAGGAAGTGCAATTCTCAACATTACAACAATTCTCAGAGCGAAGAACGTTCTTGCTTATTCTCTGGAACCGCTGCCTCAAGGCTATCACCTCTAGAGGATTATGAAGCTTCTCAGTTTACTGTAGAACTGTTAAATAAACCCTCGGTGCCCAACAATATTTCTAATTGGAATTTTTTTGAGCGAGACGAACAGATTATAAAATTTCTGACCAATTAGAACAATTTCAAATATTTGGCCATTGACGATGAAACATTCCAGGAACAGTCAACAAAAACTGACCTTCATATAGATCAATCGATCAAAAAATCAAAGTCCCACATGATACCAAAGGGGATAGCCAACTTAGAAAACCTTTTTTACCTAAAGGAAAATTTTAAAGGGTCGAAAAACGTGAAGACCAGTAGTTCTTGTCCTATGCATGAAAATATAAACCTCAGAACCCTGGAAAATCCAAAAAACGTAAACCTCGGTATGATGATATCTAAAGAGGAAAAGAAGGCCTATCTTAAACTCTTTAGACAATATCAATATGTCTTTGCGTGGTCCTACCGAGATCTGAAAACTTATGATACCCGTATCATTCAACACACTATCTCGTTAAATCCTGAAGTGAAACCTTTTCAATAGAAGCTCTAAAAGTATCACCCTTCCCTGGAGCCTCTCATGTGTCAGAAGTTAAAGAAACTATTAGATGCCAAAATTATCTTCTAGGTTAGACACTCTGCATGGGTAGCTAATTTAGTTCCTGTAAGGAAAAAGTCTGGGGAGATTCGCTTATGCGTAGATTTTAGAAATCTCAACTGAGCTTCAGAAAAGGACAACTACCCAGTTCCACCGATGGAGCAAATCCTGTAGACAGTGTCTGGCTCTGAAATTTTCTCCTTATTAGATGATTTCTCAGGGTACATCTAGAATTTAGTTTCAGAAGAAGACCGCTTGAAAACTATCTTCCGAACCAAGTGGGGAACTTTCGCTTACAAATGCATGCCTTTTGGGTTAATCAATGTGAGACCGACCTCTCAGAGGGCCATGGACGTAGAATTTTGGGGACTAATCAACAAGTGTGTAGTAGTGTATTTGGATGACATAACTATGTATTCAAAGAACATAAAAGATCACATCCAACACTTAACCCAGATTATCAAATGGTGTAGGAAATACGGAATATCCTTAAACCCTAAGAAAACTATTTTCAGTGTCAAGGAAGGTAATTTGCTAGGCCACATTATATCTCAAGCAGGCATTTGCATAGCCTTATAAATAATTAAAGCGATAGCTCAGCTTCCGTTACCTTACAACAAGAAGGCCATGCAGTGGTTCATCAGGAAAATCAATTTTGTGAGGAAGTTCACTCCCGATTTCACGAAAACTATCAAAACTCTACAAAAGATTATTCATAAGGATGTTGAGTTTAAGTGAGATGATGAAAAAAATATGGCTTTCAGCAATATCAAAACAGCTATCTCTCAATCCCCAATGCTGTAAAGTCCTCATTTCAATAAATATTTATTTCTCTACACTTTCTCTTCGGACCAATAGTTAGCCACAGTATTAACTCAGATGGATGATGACAAAAATGAAGCCCCTATATCGTTCATGAGAATTAACCTCCAAGGTGTTGAACTCAACTATCCTGCCATCGACAAGCAGGATTATGTGGTTTATAAGGCAGTAAAACATTTCAGATCTTACATCCTCAAGAATCACACCAAAGTAATTGTGCCTCACCCTACAGTTCGATCCCTATTTACTCAACAATATATGGAGGATTGTAGTAGTCCCTGGATTGTAGTAGTCCCTTCTGTTCTTGTTTTTGATAATGCAGCTTATTTTTCTTCCACCTTATTAACATATTTTTCCCTGGACAAAGGATTCATCATTAGATACTCTGAAAATTATTATCCACAGGGAAACGAAGTGGCATAATCAACTTAAGAACCTTGTAAGAATATTAAAGAAAATGGTTGCAAACAACCAAAGGAATTGGCATAATATACTCCATAACGTTTTATGGGCAGATAGAGTTACACCTAAGGAAGCTATAGGGAATTCCCCATACTTTCTAGTATACAGACAGGAATCCATTCTCTTGAACGGGCTTTATCTTCCATCTCTTCAACTTGCCCAAGATTCCATAGGGGATCCATCATTAGTCATACAACAAAGGATTGACACCTTGCTCATGTTAGAAGAAGAAAGGGAGAAAGCTAAATCAAAATTCATAGAAAACCAATAGATAGTTAAGAGGTGGTTTGATAATCATAAGGCTAAAGAGAATATTTTTGAAGTAGGAGACTTAGTCCTGAAATGGGACATAGCAAACAAGCCTAAAGGAAAACATTCTAAGTTTCAGAATCTATGGCCCGGACCTTTCCAGGTGGCCGAGAATATTGGGGTAGGCACTTATCGATTACAAAATCTAAGGGGGGGACCTGACGCCCTCCTAGTGAATGGCCAAGCCCTAAAACAATACTTCTAATAAAAAAAAAGAAAAAAAATGTTTTGCGTGCTTATTTTCATGATTTTGTTGTTAGCTAGGCCGATTATGAAATGCATTTTTGTTTTCCTTTTCTATTTGGACTTCTATGATTTTGAAATATTGTGTTGAATCAAGACAATGGTTGACCTCAAATCATGTGACATGGCCAACTCTCTTCCTAAATCGTCGCTCACATACAAACAAAATAAACACTGAAGAACCTGCAGTTGTTTCAAAGGATTCTTTATCTAACTTGCGCAGATGAACGACTTTGGAGAAATGTCAGAAGTGTCTTCCTGGTGGTCTGGTTAAACCTTAAGGGAAATACGACAAGCTGGAAGGGACTACATGCACCTCAAAGACAAACATAGTAAGTTTCATCTTAACCATTTCATCTTGCAAATAACAAACGTCCTCCTCTCCTGATCGCTCAGGGCACTCTGCCGAAATAAAAGTCAACTATATCAAATGAGTGCACAGTAGGAGAGGGTATGCAGATATCTTTGTCGGGGATATGGATGCTCGTTGGCAGTGGATCAAGGTTTGTGATGTCGGGGTGACTCCACAGAGGATATGGACACTCGCTGGCAGTGGATCAAGGTCTGTAACATCAGGGTGACTCTGCAGAGGCTATGGACGCTTGCTGGCAGCGGAGAAACACCATAGAAAATGGATGAAGGTAACTAAAGGGCCTAGTGCCAATGAATGCTATACTAGAATCTTGTCAAAAGAGGGCATGAATCAGGGTTACAGTAAAAGAAGGAGTAATAAAGGTTGAAAACCCCAAAGGTAAACCCGGAGGCATCAACCAGAGAATTTCTAATGCAAGGGTAAAAGGGGCTCTGATTTAAAACCAGTTAATTTCTCCACCAGATTTTTGCATCAGTCGAGCCCGAAGGAGGAACAAAGATTATTATTTCGCCCAATAAGTCGCCATTTTTTGAGCACTCAACACACCCTAAAAATCCTATGTCAAATTTTACTTTTTGGGTACCACTTGATCTTTTGCATTGTCTAATTTGACTTCATTGTGAAAAATGTTGCCTTTTCTTATCATCTTGGCTCTCATTAAGTCTTTCAAAGTTTTCTTGAATCTATGAAAACTAATGAATTAAAAGGCCTAACCTTTAAATAAAGAATCAACAACCAAAACATTTCACCTAATGCGTCTGTTGTGGGTGGGAAATCCCTCCTACGGACTAGCACTAAGGGTTGTATCATGCATGTAGAATTGACCTAAAGCTTCTTACTTTCTACGATCATCCCATGCCTAAACCCCATTGTTCATATGCAAATACAAGGTTTAAAAGATCAAGTTGGCTTACCTTATTTTCATTTTCGATGTCGATCATTTTTCACGCTTGGTCGCTCCTCGACTACAACTCTCCTTCTAATGCTGACCTACATTCACAAAAGACAAATGAAGAACTCCACATGCATTTGATCTATGAAATAATGGGTTAGAGATTCAATCAACATATAATCAATATTCAAACAATAGAAACATCATCTGGCGAGATGGGAAAAGTACTTCTTTTATTAATCTCACAAGAATACCTTACAATAGTGAGATCGGCCACTGCTCCTTGAATCTGGTCCTGGGCTCCTCTTCAACTCTGTTCCAACTACTTTTGTATACGCTTCTCTTCACACAAAAGTTGCAAAAGGTTGAGGCAAGGGGAATGCTAATTCGGGTAGAGTTTCTTTACTATGATTTTCCTCCTTTCAAATGGGACCCTTAACCCTTATTTTATAGGCTAGCAGGAGCTAGGTATTTGGTCGAGTGATTGGCCATGCATGGTCGAAAGGTTTAGTTAACTTACCCAAAACTGTGTGTTCTGTCAACAACTTTCCATTTTTTGTGCTTTTGTAGGTACACGCAGGTTGTAGTGGGTCAGCTAGAGTGTACATTCTAGTTGTAGTGGAGTAGGGTGTGTGGGCCTTTAAAAAGGATGTTTTTAAGAAAAGTTGTTCAGTACTGGCTTGGAAAAGAAGGAATATGAGATGGCCTGATGCCAGGTAAGCATGTCTGGTGCAAATTAGGGTTATAACAGATGCCCCCTAATGTGTGAGGTTAGAAGAGCATCTGATAGCCGAAATACATTATCGATCTTTATCAACGTACCAAATCAGTGAGCCCGGGGACAAGAATTCGGGAGGCGCCATCTGCAAAATAACAATTGTCTCACCGAGACGGGCATACCCATGCTTGGGATGAAATAAAATCATGGCTTCCAATCAAATACACTGCAGATCCATGTCATATAACTATATAAAGTGTAGCCATGAGAAATACACAGCGGATCTACATCTCAAAATCAAAAAGATATGCATGTATAGTATCCATATTCAGAAGCTAATAAGGCCTAATGGTCGAAGATGAGGCCTTCAGAGCTCGAGCCTACAACTTCAAAATATTCACAACTTGGGTAGGAGTGTAAATATGAGTGTATGAATTCACTACCTAGAGGTCTTCGATGGCTTGTCAGGAATGGACTAGAGGATCTTGATGATTAGGCTAAAGGCTTCATTGATTTCGAGCAAATACTTGACTAGAATTTCGGGAAGGTCGGGCATGAGGGTAAGAGACAAACTACAAAGAGGCTGACTCAAGCTTGGTAAAAACTTCCCTTGGACAATAGCACGACAAATGATGAGACTCAGGAAGCATGATGTTGACATAAGTTCACAATGCAGAGGCAACGCAAACTCTCCATATGTTTGGAAGAATAACCAAATGGAGGAGGACACAACTCTACGGAGCGAGAATAACTTCCTAAGGTCATATTAAATCCCAGGTCTTGATGAACAAACAAAAGGATGTGCTTTGTCCAAGGGCGACTCATTGTGCTGCCAATAAAAAGAAAATACTTTTCCCTTCCTTTTTTGGGGGTATATTTGATTTTTTTGTCTTTTTCAATAATTTTTGAAAAAGAATAAAAGAATGCTACGTTACAAAGGATGAATGAGTGTCACAAACATACTAGTTCTAGGCGCAAGGACAAGACTGATGTTCATATCAGGGAAACTCGGAAAGATCCCTCCCGGGGCCAAAGGTGTCAAGACGCAAAGGAAAAGTGCTACAGGGCTTTCATATAAGGCATGCTTCAGATGGTTCAGTTGAGAGAAACACAGATCTAGCATTAGGCCAAAGATGCAGGTATGCAAATGCGATTAATAAGAAATGCAATGGTAATGTCCTTCGATGTAATTTTAACGAGCCCAGAGAAGGTAAGCTCGACCGATTTTTTATTTTTAGAGAGTCTAAAAAAAGCATAAAAGGAGACTCTACTGGGGTACCTTTTTCGAAGACAATCTAGTCGGATCGAAAAAGGGGTAAACTAGCACCAACCAAACGTCTTATTCAAAACCATTTTAACGAGTGCGATAAAGACAAGGTCACTCGACAATTTTTTCATTTGTAAGGAGTCTGAAAAAAGCTTAACTATGGACTCCGTCAGGAATGTTCTTTTGAACCATTTTAACGATTGTGAAAGAATAAGGTCACTCAACGATCTTTTCAATTTTAGGGAGTCTGAAAAGAGCTTAACTATGGACTCCA
>JASDQU010439916.1:0-12329 GCA_032191745.1 Picea mariana | reverse complement strand
GGGGTGATTGAGCATGTCCAACAGCTACAGTCAGTAGTGCTCCAAGAATGTCAACAGAGCATCAGTGCCATAGAGATTCCTGCCCTCCAGGCCAACAACCTGTTTTGGCAGCAATCCACAAAAAAGAGATAGCAGCACAATCCCTTTGGTACAGCCAACTTAGAAGAAGCAATTTCAAGAGTACCCAGCTACATCCAGTGTGTTCGACATTGTGCCAAAAACTAGATAGGATACCAATTTTACTTTCCCCTCCTCTGGCTGCCAACAGAAACATATCAAGTCAGTTATAAGCTGTCTACAAAGGTAGAAATAGCAGCGTGGCAAAGATTGCAGGAAGTGCAAGGGTTCAAAACACCAATAGATAGTACCGCCCAGAGTTACAGCTTGAGCAATTTACATGATCAGAGCCGGTATCAAGACTCTGACTCAGAGTGAGTTGCCTGAGGACATGCAACACCTTCAGCTGGGGGGGATTTTAGGACCACACTATGAACCTTTTTGCCTACACTTTTTCCCATTATTATACCCTTCATCACTTGTATTTAGATTCATAATACCACTTTATCTGATCATCTCAAAGGTATACAACGTCCTTTCTCATCACTATATGCTTAATCTGTTTTGCATAATATTTTACATCACTTTTGTACTTAACCATTGATTAGAAGTGCATAAGTGTCCATAACTGCAGATTTGCATTCAAGGCCTATTGCTGAAACACAGAACCGATGCTGAAACATGGAGCTGCTACACAGTCCGAGGTCGCAGATGCTGAAACACGGAGCTACTACACAATCCGAAGTCGCATATGCTGAGACACGGAGCTGCTACACAGTCCGAGGTCGCAAGATGCTGAAACACGAGCTATCACACAGTCCAGAGTTGCAGATGTTGAAACATAGAAGAAACTGCCAGAACCGACGATGCTAAAACACAAGGAAGCTGCCATAGTCAGCAGTCAACAGTCAGAGTGCAATTCACGTGGCTGAAACAACATCAGCAACGATGAGAAGAAGCTGTTACACCAGTCATAACAGTAATACCTCGTTCAGCATTCGGTTGCGTGAAATCAGGACATCCTATGCTAATTTAGAAAGAAGATCCGATCTAGGATTGGATTGAGATGCATTGTAATGATTGTATTGAAGGGATTTCCTCTTCAAATCAGAGGAAATCACCATTCGAGAGATCGAAGTTTTTGTATTGAAGTAACTCCAGAGAAGCGGGACGTATTCTTTCAATTTGTAATGTGATATTTCGACAGATGAATATAAGACTGCTTTGATTATTTGTCTCTAAGATTTCCCATTCCAGGGGAATCTTGTGAGAATGGAGGGCCCACCTTCATCACAAGATTCACCCATTAGTTAGAAGTGTGTTAGTATAATTTCTGTCCATGCTTTGTTTATTTTCGTATGCTGAAACACTGTTTTATGAATTTCGCTTTGTTGAAACACTACTGACTCTGTCTTAGTTTATTGAATGGAATTTGTGATTCTTTTATCAGCAATCTTGTGTGATGGTTTCATGCTAGCATAGATTTGATTAAAGGTTCCTGCTCAGACAGAAAGGAATTGGAACATCATACCCTCTGTAGGATTTGTTTACTGCTGCAAGTGTGCTAGTCAGAGGTTTGGTTAAAGGATTCCTACTCAGACAGGAAGGAATTACAACACCTTGTCCTCTGTAGATTTCATTTCCTGCTGTGTGCTAGCCAGAGGTTCGGTTAAGAGGTTCCTGCTCAGACAGGAAGGAATCGAATCACTCTGTCCTCTGTAGATTTCATTTCCTTAAGCAAGTGTGTTAGCTAGAGAATTGGTTAAAGGGTTCCTACTTAGACAAGAAGGAATCACAACACCCTGTCCTCTGTAGATTTCATTTCCCTCTGCAAGTGTGTTAGCCAGGGATAGGGTTAAGGGCTCCTACTCAGAAAGGAAGGAACCAAAACACCCTGTTTTCTGTAGATCTTCGTTAATGCCAGCCAGAAACTGGGTTAGTAATCCCTGCTCAGAACGGAAGGGATTAGACTGCTCTGTTCTCTGTAGACCTCAACCTCACAAGTGTGCTAACAGAAGTAAATCTCAAGGCTCCTGCTTAGAAAGAAAGGAACTAAGTGGCTTTGTTTTCTGTCAATTAGAGTTAATTGTTTTCTGCATTGTTGTTTTCATGAAAGAGTGTTAATACTGAAGTCTCTATTGAGAGTAAGGGTCCTGTTCTCTGATTGCAGAATAGTTGTTCTTTCCCATTGCAAGTATTATTTTAAATGTAATCCAGGATTCTTAAATTGATCTTTAAAGGTTTGCAATAGGGAAGTTACTTTCCTGTGATTTAATACAGAACTTCAATTTGTTTGGGCAAGTAAGATTAGTATAAGTTTCTTTACTACAACACTAAGCTGCTTTTGGAATTGAGCATATATAGTGCGTGGTTATCTTTGAAATAAAAGACTTCCCTGGGTTGATAATTTATGTTTCACTTAGTTGTTTAAAATTAATTAAGCAATTATAGTGACCAATAGTGGGCATCTTTTGACAGCCTCAATACAATATTTGAATATGGAGGGCCAAAAGTAATCGACATGTAAGATTTTATGAGTTGTATCCATCCTAGAAAGGTAACCGCCACATGCTCCAAGGTGACAATCATTAAGGACACGTTCAACTTCATCATGAGTTAAACAACATCGCAAGATAGTGTCAGTACCATGATGATACAAAGTGTCATCGATGATAAGGTAGCATTTAGAATGGTGACGAATACGACGATGTTCTTCATGGGAGATATCAGGCTGAAAATGTTGGATTTAAAAATAAAGAAGAATATATCCATACCAAGGATCAGATGTGATAATGAGGAAAAAGGAGTCATCAGGGAGAGAATATCGGAGCTTAGTATCTTCATTAGCATGGGGAAGATCACAGATAAGTTCTGCAAAAAACAAGGACTTTTTAGCTTTCGATTTGGCAAACTCGAGATAAAATTCATGAAGAATAATGATCCATTTAAAATATTTTTCCCCAAGGACTTGACGGGTCAGAATATGATACATGGGGTTCGAGTCTGTAATGACTGTGGTTGTGCGTAACAGGATGTAATGGAGAAATATCTAGACGAAAATGATGGCTGCCAGAGCCAACTTCTCAACATGTGAATATCAGAGCTCAGGACTGGACAGACTCTTGATCAAATAGTATATCACATGTTATTCACCATTAGGTTCCTCTTGAACTAACACCATAGAGATAGTGGAGGTAGAGGTTGCCAAGTAAAGGATGTATTATCGTGCATAATTTAGAGGATGCAAAAGAGGTGTATGGGTCAATGCATGCTTAAGAGAATCAAAATATTGTTGACCAATGTCATCCCAGATGAAAGGAGTGTCTTTCTGCAACAATCAAATAAATCCCTTAGTAATCTCGGCGTAGTTACATATAAAATGACTAAGAAAGTTCTCTTTCCCTTGCAAACTTTGTAGTTGAGTTAGATCGTTGGGAGGAGGTAAAGCAATAATATCTTTAATATTTAAGGGATCCACCCTAATCCCATATTTGGAGACAACAAAACCGAGGAGTCGACCTGATTTGACAACAAAGATACACTTGTGGGGGTTCAAACAAATATGGTAGAGCTGACATCGAAGAAAAATGGCCCGTAGATGACCAATATGGTCTGATCGATTGGATGAATGGGAAGGTAAATCATCGAGGTAAGGTCCCGAAATATGTTTGATATTGTGGAAAGCATACAACATGGCCCATTGGAAAGTGGAACCATCATTTTTGAGACCAAAAGGTAGTTTCCGATAGGCAAAAGTTCCCCATAGGTAGATGAAGGTTATCTTATGTTAATCAATGGGTAGAATGTCAATCTGGTTGTACCCTGAAAATCCATCCATGAAAGAGAAAATAACATTGCCAGCGAAATTATCAATGATTTGGTCAATGAAGGGTGTGGGGTAATTGTCTTTTGGACAAGCCTTGTTAAGATCCCTATAATCAACACCAACACGAATGGTTCCTTGTTTTTTAGCAACTGAAACAACGTTGGAAACCCATTCCGTCAAGGGGAAAGGATAGATAAAGCCAAATTTTAACAGTTTCTCAACTTCTATCTTTATGGCCACAGTTTTCTTAGGATGGACCAGGAAAAGTTTTTTCCGTATAGGTTTAATGCCTGGGTAAGTTTTTATTTCATGCACAATGATCGAGGGATCGATCCCGGGCATTTCCTCGTAGGTCCAAGTGAATACATTGTAGAATTATTTAAATAAAGTGGTGTAAGAAGCCACTTCCTCGGGTGAACAATTAGCACCGATATTAATATTTTCCACGATACCTTCCTTGATGAAAATATCAATAATGACCGTAGAAGAGATGTTTCATAAATTCCCCTCATACACAGTGTCCTGGGTAAGAATAGGATATTGTGGAGAATCAACAACATCGGTGGGGAAGATAGAGTGTATACCTTCCTGAATTTCTTCTAGAGAGGGAAGGAAAGACGATCGATGATGGTTTTCATCCCAAGGTACGTCATCAATACTAATAATTTCCATAATGGTTTAATCTAATGGAAAAATATGGGAAATGTAGTCAAGAGAAGAAGACAAGGAATTCAATCAAGATGACATCGAATATGTGTTGGATTCCAAGAGATGTTGGTCATCCATGGAGGGAGAGGCCGATTGGATAGAAATGTATGAAGCCTCATCTGGACTAAGTGGCATAACATCACCTAGTGCATCAAATTCTAACAGACTAGGCACAAGACAAGGATCAAATGATTCTAAATACTGATAGGCCATAGTCGAAATCATATTGATAGTGGCATTATGTTGTGTGGTGGGAGGAAGTGGTGCAGGGAAAGTACCCATAAGGGAAGAGTATTTTAAAATACCTACACCAACAATTTCATACATGATCTTGTTATCTCCCAAGAAAGGAATATTTTTGGTGGTGGGAGTGCGAGCATCATGTGTACAATAATGTAACTGATCGATAGTGACAATTTTACCTTGATGAGGGAATTGTACACATCGAAACACCAATGAAGCGATGACAGTCATGTCATAAAACCAACTTCTTCCTAATAGCAAGTTGTAATCGAGGGGAGCATCAACCACCTCGACATCAGCAAAAATGGTCTTGCTTCCCAACTAAATGACTAAGGACTACAAGAATCTCTGAGGATGAAAAACTCGCCCATCGAATGCTCATAACATTGTGGGGGATTGGTTAAGTGCAAGTGATTTTAAACCTTTCCAACAAGATAACGAAATGACACAAGTGGAAGTTCCCTCATCCAAAATAGTGTGGTGAATTTGTTGGTTGTGAACAAAAACATCAATTTGAAAAGAAAGTTGGTGAGAAAGTCCTGACTTGAAATTGTCCAAGTTAAATGTGATATTGTTTGATGACTTAGGATCAATGGCATCCAAGAGAATTCTACATTGACTTGGGCAGTGTTTTAGAACTTCAAGAGCAGACATAACACATGGTTCTTGAGCCAAATATTCAATAATGTTATAGCTTTGGGTGGCACGTGAACTAGGATTAAAATTGATTTACGGATAGTGCTCTTGGGAGGGTGTAAAATAGAGTCGAAAGAAGGTTTCTCTATCTGAATTGATCCATATGGAGGACTAACGGAGGCGGGAGATGGATCTGGTAAAGCACCGTTAGTGACCTTCTCTTTATCAAGTTTAGCCAGTGTGTCGTATGTGGTAGTGCGTGTGGTTAAATCAATCCCATTGAACTTATAAATATGAACACTCGTCGATGTGTCATCAAAAGGAGGGTGGCTAGAACTGCCCCCTGTGGGAGGGGAAAGTGCTTGAGAAACCATGGATTGCTGCTAAGGAAAAGGATGTGTTAACATAGAGGGTTGGGAATTCCATTTCCAAAGTTTTGCAACTTTGTTACGATGTGGACAGTCTCAGGTAAAATGATCGTCACCACAAATAAGACATGGGAATTTTGGTTTTTGTTGTGGTTTCTCTTCGGTAAAATATGGTGGAGTTTGGGTTTTGGGTTGTTCATTATTATTATTATTATTATTTTTGGGTTTATGTTTTGTTTTCTTCTTACCCCCAGATTGTTTTGATGAGGCAGATTGAACTGCATTCACCTCAGAGACTTGAGTCGGGAGGGAGGTAGAGAAGAGTGATGTCGAACTAGGAACGAGTGATGAAACAGAGTGATTTACTATTCCATTCAACTGTGAGGTAGATTGGGTTTTGACGGTATCGATAAATCCATCCACATGTGTCGTGGATGAAGGTTTGGATGGATAGGTAGAAGTACAAGTAGCATTTGGAATCAAATCATACAAAGTACTATATTGGGAGCAAACCAAATCAAAGTACTAAGCTTGGGAGATGGCTTCTTCCTCATTGACTATGCCACCCATGGCAACGTCATGAGTAATCAGGGGTAAAAGAGATTTAGAAAACCATTCTGCCAATAACTGGTCAGGAATGATTTCTTTAATCAACCTTCATCGTCATATCCACTCATGAATATGATCAGTGATATGCACGGAGTTCGTTTGACAAAGAGAGGTTAAAATTTCGGTACCCGTCTTGTAAAAAATGGGTAATTGAAAATGTGTGAGAAAAGCCATAGCGAGGGAGTTGGAATCTTGAAAAGAACCATGTGGAAGTTCGATGTACCACTTGGATGCAGAGCCCGTAAGTGTGCACTGGAAAAGATGTAAATGTATAGAATCATCCATTAAGGAGTTTGATGAACACCATAAATGGAATGTCATCACATGTGTTATAACCCTAAACTTCACCAGACATGCATACCTAGCATTCAGGCCATCTTACTTTCTATCTTTTCCAAGCGATCACTGAACAACTCTTATAAAAACCATTGTTTTGAAGGTGTATGCACCCTACACCACTATTGCCCACGTACACATGCTTGATGCACCACTACATCTCGCGTACACTCACAAAAAATCATGAAAAATGAAAATTGAATATGGATACGGGTTTCTGGGTTGTTACTTAACCATTTGACTGCCCATAGCTAGTCACCCCAACCGTTACTATCTATTTTGGCCTATAAAATAAGGTGTTGGGGCCCCATTCCAAAGAGAAGGATGAGAGCATAAAAACTCTACCCATTTCAATATTCCCCCATTGCCCCAATAGTTTTCAACCAGATTGTGAGTTTGAGCCAGAATGCCATCTTCCTCCTTTGCAAATCCTTGACATTTCCCTAGAGAGAATTAAAGAGGAGAAGAACACGTGGAAGCAGTTGGTGCATGGTGAAGAGGAGCCCAGGACCAAGTTCGAGGATCAGTGCCGATCTCATGTTGTAAACAAATTTTGTGAGATTAATATAAAGAAGTATTTTTTCTTCCCGCCAAATGACGTCTTGACTCTTAAATCTTTATGATTTGCTTACATTTCTTGGTTATGATGTCTAACCCACTAATCCATATATAGAATGCATGCTTGTAGTTTCTTTTTTCTTTTTCTTTTAGTGAATGTAGGTCAACCTTGGGAGAAGACTTGTAGTTAGGAAACAACCGAGTGCAAAGGGATCGACACCGGACGTGGAGTTTAATGTATGCCTATCGGATCCCTGTACTTTGAATTTTATGTATGATTGTGGGGTGATGTCGGGATAGTTGATAAAAAGTAGGAGAATTTAGATGGTTATCTCTACCTAGATTTTAGAACCCTGGTGTAGTCCGTAGAGGGGTTTTCTCTCTCTAGAAGAATTGGTGACCATACTAGGGAAGCCTCTAGGGTCTTGGGGATATTTATTTTGGGTGCTTTGAATCAGTTTATTCATTGTTTTTGAGTTTTTGTAAGCTTCTGTGTCTTTAAGGGATGCTGGTCTTCCATACCAGTACTCCCTGCCTTTGCTTGAATATTGGTTTTCATCTTTTGAGAAGTTACAGAGGTGTACGCGGCTTGTAGTGGGCCTACATCCGTGCATACGTGCCCTGCTTTTGGACAACCCACGTACATACACTGGCTACTAAAGTGTTAGTAGCATGCCTGTGTTGAGAAACTTTTTTAGAAGAGGAAGTCATCCTCTTTCCTGTCAGAAGTCACACTTCTCAGGGGTTTTCTTGATCTAGCCCTGGTCTCTGTTATAGTAGTTTGTAGCCTAGGTATGACCTCAACATAGATTTCTTTGCATCAAAAGATTTCTTGTGTTTTCTTTGATAGGGTTTTTAGACAAGTTTGTGAGTCTTCTTTGATCTACCTGTTTGGTATTGTCAGTGACTCCCTGCGATCTGCAATTGGGCCTGAATTCATTTCTTGCTCCTAACTTGTCGTCATTTTTCCCTTTTTTTTCTTTAGAAGAAAAGAAAAGAATTCATTTTCAAATTTCTTGTTTTGAAGCATAAAACAATAAAAAAAATCCTTCATTTATTTGTTTGGTAAAGTAGTTTAGGTTAGTTGTTTCATTTACCAAGGAAAAATAATTTTTTTCTTAAGTTATTTACTTGAATTCTTAGGACATTAAGTAGCTCGTAGTCGAGCGAAATCTTTTTTTAAGTTTTTATTTACAAATATATGAGAAAAGTAGTTACAAAAAGTTTGGTTAAAGAGTTTAAATTGGCAAATCTTTATTTGTGAAGAAAGAAGTAGTTTGTTTTCAGTTTCATCTTATGCTCTTCTCTTTCATCTCTTAAAGAACATCATTGGTTTCATTTACGTTCCTTTTGAATTAAGAAAACCACTAAAATTAACGCTTAATTAAAAGTTATTAGACTTTGTGTTTGAAGGGTCCATCAATTTAGTCTAGGCTAGAGCCTTGATTTAGGATTGGAAAGGAAACTCTTCAAGGCTACAAAAACAAACATAAAAGTCTGAGCTAGGGAGTGATTGAAAGTCCAGTAACCATGAAAGTTATCTGGGACCCCCCTCTAACACAGGGGCTTGTTGGCCCTTGGTTATGGAAGGAAGCGAAGAACAAGGAAGAAAAGGTAAAAAAGCAAACTTCGCGGGAGATATAGTGACTGTTACTCGGTCAAAGTGAGAAAAAGAGAAGAAAAGATGAAGCGAAGTATGAAAAATTAGGCTGTTGGATGAGAAGGTCAAGGTTGACAGATCAGCAAGGAATATGAATCAAGGATAATTCAGAAAGCAGGAAAAATCCACCATTGGATGCTTTGGAGCACCGCACGAGAAGGAAGGAAAGACAGGCCGAAGAAGCCCAAAAAAAGTGGGTCAAATTGACCTAGGGTTTTTGTATCTAGGGCTTTGGCATCTAGGTTTCGACCTAAGGCTGTTGGTGAGGTATTGTAATGTATAAATAAGGGTCAATAGGACCTGGGTTGGGGGGGGGGGTACAATATTGTTATTGATCTAGCTACAGTATTGTGTGAGAGATCATTGTATCAAGAGAGATAAGTGTTGAGAGAGAGCCTTTTGGTAGTGTAAGATCTATTGTTGTGTGCCAAGGTCAAGTCCTACAGCTGGGTGCACAGGAAGGGGAGAGAAAGAGAGAGAATAAAGGAGGCTCTGCTAACTCAGAGCACAGATAAGAACTGTATGCTTTATCTTAATAAATCATAAGCCAGTTTTGTGGATGTAGCCCTAGAGAGAGGGTGAACCATGTACATCTTATGTTGTGTGTGTGGTTGATTCTTTGATCTCAACCACTGTTATATTTTTATTTTCATTGATGTATTAGATCAGATCTATGAAATGTGTAGGGTAGATCTAGCTTTATAAGTGATATATTCATGTGGTGTTTCTATCGTAATAGATCCACTTGATATTCCCTTGGTTGTAGACATCTTTGTCCTGCAACCCCCTCATAGATGCTTCAGGTGAGACTACATCTACTTTGCAGGTGTTTCTGAAAGGGCCAGTAGCTAGGGCTTGTTGGTGCACTCTTGGAGTTGAACCCTGGGTCTGCCCCTGTGCCAAAAAATGGTTTCGTTGCCAGGACATGAATCTTCTTGAGGGAATGTCAAGATGGTTCCCATCCAAGAAAAAAACTCAAAAGTGGATAGAGGATCAAGAGAAGGACTTCGATGAAGCCCAAAACAAGAACCCTAATCTTAGTACAAAATATTGGTTGAATAAATATATCTTTACCGACATTCACGAGATATTCTTTGGAGGGATCCATCAAGAGCTATATGAGTGGTTAGCTAGGTTAGCAGATACCCAGTTCGAGATAAGACCTAGATCTTCTATAGTTTGGACATCGACACTAATACAGAAGGTTAAAAGGGTTGATAACATTATATCTAGAGCAATAGATCACTGGTTTGATAGTACCATTGGAGGGTATATCACTAAGTTTGTTGTTGACAGAGTAGAGTCATACAACCAAGCTGAAATATATTTCTTTAAAGGACCCAGAGGAAAATTTTTACAATTCCTAAAGTTGAGACTCAAGATGTTGTTGCATGAGAAGAACATATTGAAGATACATTAGATCAAGAAGATTTGAAAAGGCTAATGTTCAAGAATTGGGATAGAGACAAAGACACAGAAGATGGACATACGCATAGTGGGAGAGTATTCTGAGGGGTTCACCTTGAGAACTTGTTTAAGAAAAACTACGAGGAAGAGGGTTTCTATAGTGGAGAAGAGGCAGATATGACAGACGAAGAACATTCAGAACCCACCAGAGCGGAGGAAGGGGACACTGAAGAACTTCGTCGAAATGAACCAGAAACCTTAGGAACTACGCAGGTTACTGAAGTAAGTAATATCAATCCTCCTGTTGTTTCATAAACACTAAGTAATCAGAACATCCCAAATCACTAGAGTCCACAGAGTACTATTACTAGCAGTTCAACATCCACTTAGACAAGAAACCTAGGCAACTTCATGGCACATGAGATGAGTCTCCCTATCTTTAGAGAAGATGGATCTGAAGATCCTGATCAACACTGGTTCCTATGTGAGGTTGTATGGAACATTAAGAATGTTACCGATGAAGCTGTTAAAAGAAACTAGTTTAGCACTACACTGAGAGACTGTGCGTTGAGATGGTACATGAAGCTTGTCCAAGGACTTGTGCATCCTAATCCATTTAATTGGATAAAGAACGCACTGATTGAAGAATTTAAGAAACTTAAGTCAGATTCACAATCTATTAAAGAACTAAAGGAGATCAAGCAGAAGGTAGCTAAACCTGTTTGGGAGTTCAACAAGAGATTCAAGACCCTAACAAGAAGATTGAATTTTAAGATCCCGGATGAGAAGAACAAAGAATGGTTCATCACTACTCTCTTACCACATATCAGATTCCCCCTGATGCAGTAGAAGATTGCTTCGCATGCAGAAGCATTGGAGATCTCCATGAAGCTTGAATCATCCCCTATGGGAGAATCTAGCTCAGGTATGAGTCAAATCTTGAGTCAACTAACTAGTTTGTCTCTATAGGTCGAAGAAATGAAGAAAGACAAGGGAAAAGACAAAAGAGAAGACATCTAGTGTGTCAGATGCATATCAGAAGGTCATGACAAGGAACATTTCCCTCTATTTAATGAATATTTGGCTTCTGGAGCTCCGAGCCCCTTGAAGCAAGTCACCTTACCTTGGTGCAAAGTATGCAGAAATCGACATAGCCCTGGTGAGTGCTATTACATGTAGAAATACGTTTAGACACCCACAAACTTGTACTACACATTCTGTAAATCAATAGGGCATGATGATAGAGATTGCAGAACTTATGATCTCATGCATGAAATATCAAGAGATATATATAAGATCCAAGGTGAAGTACATCAAGAAGGAAACATTATGCAGTATAACTCCCCAGGAAGAGGAAACTTCAATCCTCACAGTGGATATAGAGGAGGAGGAATGGGCCGAGGATGAGGACAAAAGAAATGTGGAAGGACCGGGAGTTGAGATACCATTTATTGGTCAGCATATCAAGATTAAAAAAGTCAACATTGGGACAGAGGAGACACCGAAGCTTGCCAATGTTGGAGATTACTGGGATGCTGCTACCATTGACAAGATTACAGAGTTGTTGCACAAGTATCAGGACTTGTTTCCAACCAAGTTCACTGATATGAAGGGTATAAAAGGTCCTATGGGAGAGATGAGGATACCTTTGAAACCAGGTGTGAACCCAATCAAGCAAAGAACCTACATATTGAACTTGAAATATAAGGAAAAAGTGAAGATCGAACTTGATAGAATGCTGGAAGCAAGGATTATTGAACTTGTCGAAGAATCAGAGTGGATCATCCCTATGGTGGTACAAGACAAGAAGACAAGAGAAATCAGGATATGTGTGGACCTCAGGAAGTTGAATGATTCCTGTTTGCATGACCCTTTCCCTACACAATTCACTGATGAAGTACTAGACAACGTGGGAGGCCAG